>JAUMGZ010005351.1:0-12537 GCA_032359645.1 Pododesmus macrochisma | reverse complement strand
CCCCCCCCCCCCCCCCCCCCCCCCCCCCACACACCTGTAAAAATCTTCTAATAAACTAGAAGGCCTACTAGAGCTTAATGTTTTGGTAAGTAGTAAATTTAGGGCATAGAGAACCAAGTTTGTTCATGGACCCTTGGGTTAAAAATAGGTTGCACATTTTGGGGTCAAAGTTCAACACTAAAGCAAATATGTTAGTTTTCACATTTTCGACTTCTTCTCATAAACAACTTTACCAATTTCATCAAAACTTGGTAGGAAGTATCCCTAGGGGAAGGGGGTTCAAGTTTGTTCAAATGAGGGGGCACCAGAATGGGGAAAATGGACAAAAGTTCAAAAATCTAATTATAAACTAGACGGCCTAGAGCTTATTGCTGTGATATGTAGTAATGTTATGACATAACAAGTTTGTTAAAGGCATGACCGACCCTTGGGTCAAAAATAGGTTAAGTGTTCAACACTATAGCAAACATGTTAACTTTTCACATTCGCAACTTAATTCTTCTCCAAAACAACTGGACCAATTTCATCCAAACCTGGTAGGAATTATTCCTAGGGGAAGGGGGTTCAGATTTGTTCAAATGAGGGGGCTCGGCACTATTATTGTGGGCCTTAATTGGGAAGGCCTAGTGTTTAATGCTTTGATATGTAGTAACTTTAGGGCATAGAGAACCAAGTTAGTTCAAGGCATGACCCTGGGTTGAAAAGTATTCAAATGCAAAAAACTTGACTTATAGGCCTATTTCATCCAGACAGATGTTGAGGCCCATTAATATTGTTGATGCAAAAGACTACCATAGTTGATACAGTTGGTGATTTAATTGTTAAATCAGTTTTATTCTGAATCTGAAAATCTTGAAACACATAAATTCTGAAATTGGAAAAAATAGAGCCATTTAAAATGAGATTGATTGATTACAGAACATAAAGAAAATTACTTTACCTGTATGACCTAGTTGTGCCTCATTGAAATATTTTGCATTAGTTGAATGTTTATAGTACAACTTGCATCTTGCCTTAAAGTGACTTATATATGTTGTTTTTAAATTCCAGACCCATGTACTGTAAATAATGGTGGCTGTCTACAAATATGTGTTCAAACATTTGGAAATAGACATCGATGTGAATGTAAAGAAGGATATAAACTTGTCGGAAATCATACATGTGAAGGTATGTTTATCACATACAAACTGGTCAATTTAGTTTATGAAGCTGAATTATGGATTTTCAAATTCTTCTATATGTTGAAATATTGTAGATAATGCTATTTCAAAAGTATTTGATAGTTGGATTATATATCTATATTATATAAAAGGAATGCAGGGCTCGACAATAAGTTTTTTTTCACTTGTCCTATCAGACAAGTACTGTGTTAAAGTAACTTGTCCGAACTCAATATTCACTTGTCCGAATATTTTAATTAAAACTTCAATTAGATAAAATCTCAAGTAGCGTGTGTTTATTATTTATGTATGTTAACTTTATTAATTGTATTTATTAAGTAAATACATTAATATAACATTTTAAGATTTTAATCTACTCACTGAAAGATAGTTTCAGCACATAGTTAATGTTGACATGCTTGGTCAGCAAGTTCACTAAAATTACGGCAGTATTGATTAAGTCATCAGAGAGCAGTCATGCATTTCTCGCATATTAAATTCGTGAAAAAATGAAGGACATTCCCTTTTCTTTCCATAAATTTTAGCTGTGCTTATCGTAAACCTAATCCATTTTGTTTTTGTCGGCGACAAATTGTGAATCACGATCTATTTAACGCTTCAAAATATCCTTTGAAGTGAGAGCGCTTTGATGACGCTAAGCATTTCATTTGGAAGACATTGTACTTCTACATGATCAGTAGAGATAAAATATAGTACGACAGCAGTGGCTTCGTGATTATTATCCAGATCCGTTTTAATGTTTTACAACAAGAAATGGGCTTAGATATTTTAATGTTGACTTTGACAATTGTTTTTACTTGCACTTCATAGTTTTTAACTTGTCCCTTCAGACAAGTACATAGTAACATGTACTTGTCAGACCTAATATTTAGCTGGTACCGGACAATCGGACAAATGTTATTATCGAGCCCTGGAATGTAAATTCAACCAATCATTATTTGTAATTTTGAACTGATTGGCCATCCTTAAGAGTGCTTGTAGTATTGGTCACCCGGTACTGCTACTACTGCCGAGTTCTTTAATTCCATCCCTAGAGTGCTTGTAGTATTGGGTACTGCTACTTCTATAAAGTGCTTTAAATTCATGGGGGAATTTGCATTTTGAATAATGAAACATGCTCATGGGGATTTGAATTTGCTATTTTTCTTTATCAGAAAACTGATTGAGCACTATGCTTTACAAATGTAAAGTAAGTATTATTTCACTGGTATTTAGATCTTTGCACTTGCATGTAGTGCAGAAACAACAAAAATAGGGTATAATAAATTACCTATGTTATGTCACTTATCAAGTAAAATTCAATAAATTTTTAGACTTGAATGAATGTGAGGAAGTTGGAAGGTGCTCACAGAGATGTATCAATCTGAAAGGCCACTTTAAATGCTCTTGTATGGTTGGTTACTTTCTGGAGTATCATGAACTTGATGGAAAACGCTTTGGACACTGTCGAGTAGAAGGTAAGCCAAAGAACCACACACATCAACTGCCATAAAAGTTTGTAGCTCACTATACTGATCATAGTTCATACACTGACTAGATCGCCTTCAAATTGTTTTGCTATATCAAAGATTGGTGAGAGATATTGTTTTTAAGAACCATCATAATACAACTTCTACTCTAGTTGTGCATAATATAGATAAGTGTTAGTTGAAAAATCTAAAATTGCATTCATTATATGATCATGATGTGTTAAAAAAAAAAACTAGAATGGCCATCATGGTGTGTTCCCCCACCCTCCATATATTCTCATTT
This sequence comes from Pododesmus macrochisma, assembly GCA_032359645.1. NCBI lineage: Eukaryota > Metazoa > Mollusca > Bivalvia > Pectinida > Anomiidae > Pododesmus > Pododesmus macrochisma. The sequence continues at coordinate 9,604 of JAUMGZ010005351.1, read as the reverse complement.
TCCACTTTCATTAAAAACAGTTTTGACAGGTTTTGAACAGTAACACATTTGTCTCCATATTTAACTTGGAATTGACATGCTAAAATCTTGGACATTAGCAATACTTTTAAATAGCGCAACACCAGCCAATTTAAGGGTTGTTGTTCTGTTACTTATATGAAACTTCTTTTATATTTATATTTTTCACGTATTTTCCCAAGAAAGCTACCTTGACAGTCATTTTGAAAAATTGGGTTCCCTTTTAATAAAAACTAGTTATTTAGTTTATTTATCACTATAAACAAATTTATAAAAGGTTTAGAGAGACAAAACCATTAATTGGTTCAAGATGAACATCAAACCCGTTCTTGTTCTCTTGTTTCAGTGATTATTCAAATAGCAGAATATGCATCACAAAGTCATAAATATGAACACATTAATTCTGACAGGAAATGATAGGAACAATTACATTCATAATCTTAGACATAATCATGATAATGTTATGTACCTTTATCTCAGATTTGTTCACCATATTTTAAGGAAATGGGAATAAACTTCTCGTCGCAAATGGAAATTTTTGTAATTTAATACCAAATATAAACTATTATTCAAAATTGCTTAATATATTTGTTGCAGGTGATCGTCCTAATTTGATGGTGGCTAATAGTTATGATATCCGCCAGATTACAGTTGACTCTTGGTGGGAAAAAGTAATTCTTGAAGACATTAATAGCCCTATAGCGGTAGACTATGATTATAATGATGGTTACATTTTCTGGTCAGATGTCCAGAAGAAGAAAATATACAGGTCAGTTGCTGCTTATTCCTTTAAAGTATCATATATCATGTGTATACGTACATAAATGGTGTATGCATGTATTGTGTTCCTCCCCATGACACATCTGAATTTTGTATGACTGAGCACCCACACTATAAGCACTGTTAAACACTTGCCTCAGAGAAGATTCACTAAACATGGAGAGAGCTAGCTCTAAATAAACTTATAGGTAATTGATCTAATAGAAGATATCAATAACTAATATGATATAAAAGTGAAATCCCTGAACTTATGATTTAACAAAAAATACAAATATATATCATTATTGCCTATCCAAAGACATACTTATGTCATTTTCAGATTATATTGCTTTTCATTCAATGCCTTCCATTTGTATCTCATCGTTCAGTTATTTTTGATAATTGTCTATTGTTGATTGTTTTAATTTGTCAGGGCAAAGAAAGGTTTGAATGATTCAATGATGGCTGATACTGCACCAGTGATTAAGGACAATATTCGCACTCCTGATGGTATTGCTGTCGACTGGATTTACAATCATATATATTTGACAGATGCTGGCTTTGATAGAATTGAGGTTGCAACTTTTGATGGTCAATATCGCAAAACAGTGGTTTCTAAAAACCTTGATGAGCCTAGAGCTATAGTAGTAGATCCTAATCATGGATGGCTGTACTGGACCGACTGGGGAAAAGTTCCAATGATCTCAAAGTGTGGCATGAACAATGATAAATACCAGAAAGTTATCGTTAAAGAAGACATTCTGTGGCCTAATGGTCTTACTCTTGGTAAGTTCATATGGAATGTGCACATCTCTCTGTACTTTGATGTATGTTTTGCAATTTATGGTTCATGATTTGTTTGCTAAATTAATGTTTTTTCCCTGAAAAAATCAAGTTTCTATGAATTTTTTCTTTAATGTTACGACTTTCTCTTTTTAGATTATGTTGCACAGGAACTGTACTGGATTGATGCTAAAATGAATAAAATAATGTCATCAGATACTAATGGACAAAACACCAGGGTTATTTTGCACAATGCTCAGCAAATCCAACATCCATTCGCCATTACAGTGTTTGAGGTAAGTTTAAAACAAATGAGTTAATATAGAGGCCACCTTTCTATTATATAAAGGAAGTCAGCCCTTAAGTTTTTCAAGAAATAGTCTGAACAAACAAATTGATGTATATTCTTTTATATAAAATGTAGCAGAATTCAATAAAATTTCATTAGTCCAAACCTAACTTTACTGGTCCTGGGTATCGGACTAGTAACTAATGTCGCAGACTGTAAAGGTCAATTGTTACTATTATTTACAAATAATAATATGCATATATTTTTATATGATCAAATGTCTTGAAGATAAATTGTAGACAAAATTATTATTTTTTAACACTTAGGTATGATTGGATATTTGGTACTGGAAATCTTCATATAAAAGACATAATTTTTCATGATTGTCTTTGGTTTTCAGGACAACATTTATTGGACTGATTGGAAAGCAGAATCTGTTAGAAAAGTAAATAAGTTCACAGGAGGTGACTATAGACAGGTGGTCATTGGCATTAGGTCTCCAATGGATATTCATTACTATCACGAAAATGTACAGAAAAGTGGTAAGTACATAGATTTATATATTTGTAGCAGAATATTTGTTGATTTGTAGCTCAAATTAACGTCCTTTTGAATTTGAGAATATATTTTCACATGTTAATACAGTCAAGTCTCTTTACAACGACACCCATTTACACGACAAATTCGACTTCCGACGGCAATTTGGCTTGAACTGAATTACACAAGACTTGGTGCAAATGGTACACTTTACAACAGAATTTCAGTTCCCGACTCCAACAATAGATTTTTTGTGCAAAAGTGCATAATCACAGCGACAATGCATTTGTACAGAGCTGCAAAAATTTATGTGGCTTTTGATTGATGCAGTATGACCCAATTGGAGTCGTTGGGTCAAGGTCACAGGGTCAAGCCTTAGTTTTTGTATGCTTTCTGGTCCTGGTGGGGAACTATGGATTGCCCTGTGCAATACTTGATGCTTTTTGTATTAAATCTCTTTCCAAAAGTAAAACAAAATCTTGTAGGAGAAACAACATTTTGACTGTTAAATTGAATATAGAACATGAATATATAGCCCTAATTAATGTATTTATTTTTTGTAGGCCCAAATGCATGTGGAAACAATAATGGTCAATGCTCTCACCTTTGCCTTCCTGCACCATTTGATAATGAACTGCCACCAAGTGTTGCCAAACAAAATAAATTCAGCTGTGCCTGTCCTGACACTCATCAACTGCATATTGATATGAAGACCTGTACAAAGCGAGGTTGGTGTCTTTTATTTATACATGGCTTATGTAAAGTGTATCCTTCATGTCTACATATAATCGGAAAAACATATACCTTTATATAGGCAATATATAACTAGATATCAGTTTTTCAGGCCACATTTCCTGTTTAATTATGTTTTTATTTGTTTTTTTGCCTTGCCAATATGGCACTGACTTCGGTGTCAAAGTCAACTCAATTGTTTTGTTTAAAAATAAAAAACAATCGACAAAAAATTATTCTGTAACTTTTTGAAAAAAGAATTTTTGATATAAAAAAATAGCAATAAAACGTGCCTGTCTTATTCTATTTTGGGAGGTAAAACTTTTTACATTTTGAAAAAATTGGCTTGAGAAGCTGATGATTAAATATGTTTTCTTTTTTCTTTGGCCTTGCAGTAGGTGGCTATTTAACTTTCATGAAGGCAAAACAAAAATAAAATTCTTGGTTCTAAGGCCCTCTCTCCTCTATTTTATTTTAGTTAGTGTGTTGTGCTGCTTTTGAATATATTGTTAGCTGGATGTAACTAACAAGCACATAGTGATATAGCATGATTTATTCTATTCCACAGCAGTTATACCCACTCTTAAACCTATCGAACAGAATACAACTCACTCTCCTAATAAAGTTCCAATTAATGGTAAGAAGACGAAACAAGACCAAATTTGATGTTGTAAATTTTTATTGTTTTTCTCTTGCGGTGCTAGACTTATCACTAATACTTTACACCTGTAGACCATTAGTTTTTAGCGCTACACCCAACACAAGGTGTCTTTGCAACCTGTAGTCATTGCTCATTGTCCCTCGGTCATCTATAGATTTTAAGCATTTTTCACTTCTTATCCCAAAGTTCTTGCCCTATTTTGACCAAACCTTGGAATGCGATTGCCAAGACATGGGGATTCATAGTTGGGTTATTTGTTGGACTTGGCCTCTAAGAGGCTCTTATTGGGAGCAGTAAGGTAGAAATTTGAAGAAAAATCTAGTTGAATTGCCTGTGTATTGGTAAATTGTATATAGCATACTTGGATTACATCCATGTCATTTGTGTCTTTTGGGTCATTAATAGTGCTGTGATGGGGTTCAAATATGCACTTTAATGAACATTGTTTTTGAAAAAAGAATGATATTAAATCGAATATTTCTATTTTATTGCTACAGCCATACTATTTTACATAATTATATAGTAACCTGCAGTGATGCCCTTTCAAAAAGTATGCCTTTTCTGTATACTGCATGTTAGGGCCACCTATTCATGATGTTTCGTAATTTATAATGCACCAATAATTGAAATGTTATCAAAAGTGTGTGTCCCTGCCACCTATAGATGGACTCTGACATCAAAGTCCATTATATGCATGTATATATATATGATATATTAGTTATTCTAGAACAGTATTTCTTTTATCACATACTATTTGATACTCTTCAATATTCATGTCACTTGTGTCCTTGTTCCTGGGTCAATGATTTAGCTTGCAAAGAGTGCTCATATTGTGGTATTCAGGTGAGAGCATCTAGACCCATTGTATTTTTCAAAATGATATTGCTCATTTATTAGCTCGCCTTCAAAGTAGGGGCACTTGTGGAATCACCCCGGCATTAGCGTCAGCGTTGCCAGGTTAAAATGATGCTGCTAGTGTTGAAATGCACTAGTATACAATCAAATATGTGTACTAGGATGCTGATTTTAGGTATGAGGGTAGTTTTAGGGTGTGAGACTCGGACTCATTAAGTAGAATGAATATTTTGAATATTTGTTTTTTTTAAAAATCGAATTTTGACGTCAAAATGACTTTTCTATGCCTCAATCAAAGGTTAAAGTTTTGCTGCAAGAGTTGAAATGCACCAGCATATAATTAATTATGTACACTAGGATGCTTATATTTGATATGAGGGTTGTTTTGAGGTGTAAGGTTCATTTAATGCAATCATAAAGGAAAATTCTTGTTCGATCTATTCCAAAATGGTGACCATGGCCTCTGAATGGACGAAATTTAAATATTGTCCGATTTCGTTCAAATTTGGTATACAGATGTATCATGACTCTGCAATCTCAACTGCGTATGATTTTTTGCAATTTGTTATAAAAAGACGACCAAGGCCTTTGATTGGTCAAAATTTAGATATTGCCTGATTTTGTCTAAATTTGGTACACAGATGTATTACTACACTGTGACAACAACATGTAATTTTTTTCTGATCTATTATCTAAGATGGGACATCCTGTAGTGACCCTGTTATGAGTGGTACTTGTTTCAAAATTGCTTTTAATAGGCAAGCTATACTATTCTCCAACAGCTCTTGTTATATCTGCTTGATGCTATTGTAATTTACATATTTAGAATTTCATTTGATATTAACTTAAGACAGATAAAGTGTGATATTATAGTAATAATAGATCGTAGGGAAGACTGAAGCCATTATCCTGAAGTATAATATTTAAATAAAAGATTGTAGGGAAGTGAATTTAAACAAAGCAGTGTCTACTAAATTGTCTGTTGTTAATGTAAAAATACTTGTGAAACATCTATTCTCATCATTGGTAAATACTCATCAGTTGACACATTCAGAATTCTAGCCAACATGTTTAGATGACAATTTTTGGTAAAGCATAGAGTTTACATCATATTGTGGATTCTTGGAGAAAACATTTTGTCCAACAGTCAATTTAAGAAAATAAGGCATGATAGTTTCTATGGCATATAATATTTTTTTTTAAATATATGAATCAGAATACCTCTGCTTATATTTTTTATTTTTAGTTATTATCCAACATAAGAGCTTTTTATCTCTTGGCTTCTTGTATTGTATAAAGATGGAAGAAAAGTCTGGTTTTAAGATACAAAACTATTTCACACTTTATTTCACTGTTGAATGGCTTTTATGTATTTTATTAGGCCAGTGTTTTTTAATTAGTTGGTTTACAGATTTTTTATACAAAAATGTCCATTGGGTAGTCGAAAAACAAAAATAGAAATAATTTGCAATTCTCAAATTTGAGATTTCAAAAAAGATTGGACGAAAAAATATAGACTTTATTCACATAGGTAGCCAATTCATACAGCAAAACAAGATCTCATTTCTTGTGAAAGTTAAATATTTCACTATAGCTCAAAAGATAAAAATTTCTTTTTAAGAGGAAAGGAGGGGCAGACAATAGTACATGCCCGGATTTATCATTTCTTGGACTGGAACATGTCTGTCGAGGAAATAAGGGCATCCTGTTCGCCTGATGATGGGGTGACAGCAACTTGTTGTTACCCAATCGGATACTCCAATTGATGTCCTTGTTTCGTTCAGAGCTAACACATATATTAGTTTGTTGACCCAAAATCAAAAGATAATAGCTTTAGACGATTTGTGTTATTTTTCACATTGCTTTCTAATAAAAGTAACATCAAGAAATACACCCATTGAATATAAATTGTACAAATGTTTGTAATATATGTATTCAAATTTCAATAAACATATGAACCAATATGAGACGCTCCAAATTTTTCGTTTATAAAAAGGATTGACTTTCCTTATCATTGTTGAAGATGTTGATATATAAATTTTGTACAGAATTTATCTAATTGTAGATTAATCAGACATACGTTTTCAAAGTTTTTGTATATAAAGACAGATTTGAAAATAAAATTAAAGGAAACTGCAGCATGCTGTACCTCGAGGGAGGAAGTTTGTTGTACTTTTGCACTTTCATGAGTACCGGTACGTCAAACACATTTGCTGTTGACTATGTGTTGATAAATTAGATGGTAGGTTAGAACGACGAAAAATTGGGAGGGCCTCTAGGTCGGTTCATACGTTTATTGATAATTGAAAATAAAAATTACAATATCATAAACAATCATTTATAAAATATATATTCAAATAGTTGTATTTCGGGATGTTACTTCTATTTGATTATTACAAAGCAATACAAAAATCTACACTGATCGTCTAAAGCTATTACATTTTGATCTAGATCTTGGGTCAACAAATATGAACGAAACAAGAACTTCAATTTGAGTGTCCGATGGCGTAACAAATGCCTCTTCTCATAGTCAATTGAACATGCATGATGCCCTTATTTCCTCGACAGACATTCCAATTCTGCGAGAGGATAAAACAGGGCATGTCCTATTGTCTGCCCTCTTTTCCTCTAAAAAGAAATGTCTGTCCTTTGAACTGGCACCAAAACATTTTACATTAGAAAGTTTACAACCATAAGAACCACGAGTTCATATATCTGATACAGTTAGACGCTTGTCTAAAGAGCGCTTTTGATAAAGCGTTTTCGTGATCTTAGTACAAGCCAAAAGTTCGGCTGATAACGGTTCTTTTGAATCCGGAAATCATTACAAGTGCAAAATTAACGGAGTTTTCAATTATTTTTATTTGCGAAAATCGCAAAAATCGGGTCGGCGGATACGTAAACCAACAAATTAAAGAACACTGGCCTTAATTGAATTAAGTGATATGTTGAAGTTACAATAACGAAACGAAAGAGAGCGCTTATACAATGAAGCATTTTATTAATAACCGTATCTCATCTACAATAATTTATCTGGATCTAACAGCGAAAATCGGGATCACGTGGTCCCGTTTCCTATTTAACTTCATACCAATTGCCTTTGTACACATGAAGCAATTACATTTAGTGATTTTTATCGGTCTATGTGACATTATATGGTTAACACTGACACTTACGAAGTATTTTGCCATGAATACATGTATCTTTAATGTATCTCCAACTTATTGCGAAAATTAAGGGCCAATTGGTCTGTTTTCTACTAACTTACCTAATTTAAGAAAGTACTAAATACAAAAACAAAGACGATAATCAAAAGCCGTAAGTCCATCGATGTGGGCAAATAAAAGGAAAACGTGGGACGCACACAGACAAAAAAACAAAAATACAATTATCAACTAAAAAAGTAAACATTACGGACATCTATTTAAAAACTAATAGCTAAACCAGATGTCCGCAAATGAGTTAGCGTTTTAAACGTATCTTTTACACGTTGTAGCGGTAATGTGTGTGTTTTCGATAAGAGATAAAAATCACGACCAGAACCTTTCACTGATATCGCGTCAAATAACTCAAAACCAAGAAGAAGCCGGATCTTCAGAATAAAGAAATAAATGCGAAAAAATAAACGATATTCAATAAGGTAAGTCCATGGACATTTGCAAACAAAAAGAAATCGTGTTACGTACCAAGATAATAGAACAAAAAAGGAAATATAAATAAACACTAGAATGAACTTGCAAACTGTAATGGGCCACTAAATATAATTCTAAATGTGAAGTCAAAATAAAAGGGTGAGAGGATATCGCCCATGACCCACATCCGAAGTTACGAGTCAACCGCCTTTACAGAGATTTTTCGAGGCTTTTGGGGAATCGACTTTTGGCATCAAATTGGGAATTTTTAATCGCAATAAATGAGATTTTGGGAAAGCTCAAGTCATCAAAGGTGTTTGTTATATTGATGAATAATAATTTCAAAGTGGCAATTTTCTTGTGTTGGCCTGTTTGAACATTACTCGGCCCGGCTACCTATTGGGATCGCCCAAGACCATTGACATCGTTTTATTATAGATGCAGTGCGTTCAATTATTAGCATATTTACGGTAAGCAAAACATGATTAAAAGATATATATAACATTATATACACAAAACCCCCTTATGAAAATCCCAGCTTTAGAATAGATAAGAGAAAGGTCATCAAAAACTAAGGGGTAAAGCCTACATAAGTTTGTGATGATACATACTAAGTATTGTAGTTGAACCTTAACATGGTGTATCCTGTTGACATGGTCCTAAAGGAAATATATATCCGACAGATATACATGGTTGCCGTCATCTTGTATATGCTGTTATCGATATTCATAAAGAAAAGAAAATGTTATGAACATTAAAATCTCATTCAGACTCGGTTAATCATTGAGATGGCCTTGCTTTAAAATTGAAAAAGTAAAAATAATTTCAAATAGGTAAACGGCGGTCATTTTCCTTTTAAAAAGAACTTAGTTTTCATAATTTCTTCTACGGAATGATAACTTATTATTAGATAAACAAATGTGTGCGTTGTAGTATAATTGTAATATAACTGTAATTATATCAGTGAGTACAAAAGTCGTTACTCCTAAACCAGTGATATGCATTTACTTAAAGCGGTAATATTCTTCCAGTTAACTATTTTTTGGAAACTTGAGGAACACAAGTATTTAATAATTTCTTTATCGTGAGAAAGTGTGCTACTGCTTTGCCAACCGGCAAAGGATAGAGATATCGGAGTAAAATTTTATTTTGCCGATTTATCGCATTTTTTACTTGAAGTAAATATATAGCGGATAGTCATGCCCCTTATTCCGATGACCCTGTCGTGAACTTTATGACCAGAATGCGTACGCTCACTTGATAAAACAAATGTCCTACAACAACAATAATGAATCGCGGTCGAAAGCCAACACTTACAGTTTAAACCAGAAAAAAACC
>JAUMGZ010005340.1:0-10380 GCA_032359645.1 Pododesmus macrochisma | reverse complement strand
TAATATAAATAATGTATTCCAATGATCAATCATGATATCAATAATATATTCCAATGATGTATCATGATATAAATAATGTATTCCAATGATGTATCATGATATAAATAATGTATTCCAATGATGTATCATGATATAAATAATGTATTCCAATGATCTATCATGATATAAACAATGTATTCCAATGATGTATCATGATATAAATAATGTATTCCAATGATGTATCATAATATAAACAATGTATTCCAATGATGTATCATGATATAAACAATGTATTCCAATGATTAAGATTCAGGATGGGAAAGAATCAAATTTGACCGAGTAAACATAAAAATAGTTTTTTTTCCATTTTTGGGGGATTTTAAGATCTCCATGACATATATTTAACATTTTTAGAGATTTTGTTTGTTTGTTTAATTAGGGCTAAACGTCACTGCCAGAGTATTTAATCGATATCGTGACCAAAGACAAAAGCATACAAACCAAACGATAGGACAAGAAGAGAAGCGGCGACAGGAACAGGAAATGAAAGCAATAGGGTATGGTTAGAACAGACAGAAGGATGAGCCAATGCAACGGCGTTTTCACCTACTCTTCTATCGAACTTTACATGGGGATCTTTATCGTGCCAAGGGGTCAAAATCACTGTATACGGGACCGACAGCTTAATGTTCCCTCCAAAGGACGTCAGCCTCTAAGGTAACGGTTGAACAATATAACGTCAAATAAACTTTTTTTTATGAAAACTTATATTTTATCGGTAAACCTGATTTTCAAAAGATTTTTTTTAAAAAATTTAAAAATATAAAAAATACTTATGCAAGTGTTATTACTTTAATGAAGATAAGAATGAATTTTCTAAACACAAATGTCATCATGTGAACATTAGAAATGTAACTCTTATTTATACAGTCCGTAATGTTTGGCGATAGTTAAATAACTTGAATGTGTGTGTCTGTGTGTGTGTGTGTGCGTGTGTGTGTGTGCGTGCGTGCGTGCGTGCGCGTGCGTGCGTGCGCGTGCGTGCGTTCGTGATATTTTTATTAGATTTTTTGTCAATACGATACTTTCTACTAAATTATAAATACTTAATTAATACTGTTTCAATACTTTTCCTATTTGTAACATATCTTGCCATGCCTTTTTGTTTTATACTTTTGCCATTTCTTTGTCACAAATTTGTGAACATATTGACACATTTTGTCGTTGCTTTGTCATTACTGTAGAATATGTCGCCATTTTTAATGCTTTGAGATTCCTTGCCATAATAATTGCCATTTCTTTAATTTGGCACTACTTTGTTATTCTTTATCGCTACTTTGTCATTACTTTGTCACTACTTTGTTATTCTTTATCACTTCTTTGTCATTTCTTTGTCACTAATTTGACATTTATTTGTCACTACTTAGTCATTTATTTGTCAATACTTCATCATTTATTTGTAACTACCTTGTCACTATTTTGTCATTTCTTTGGCACTACTTTGCCATTACTTTATCACTTCTTAGTCATTTCTTTATCACTACTTTGTCATTACTTTGTCACTACTTTGTTATTCTTTGAAACTAATTTGTTATTCTTTGAAACTATTTTGTTATTTCTTTAAAGTACTTTGTCATTTCTTTGTCACTACTTTGTCATTATTTGTCACTACTTTGTCATTATGTGTCACTACTTTGTCATTTCTTTCTCACTTCTTTGACACTACATTGTCATTTCTTTGTCACGTCTTTGGCACTACTTTGTGTTTCTCTGTGTTTGTCTTGCCAGTAATTTGTCATTACTTTGTCACTCTTTTGTTTGTCTCTGTGTTTGCTTTGTCAATTCTTTGTAATAACGTTATTTTTAAACTGTATTGTTCTTCATAAGTTGTCTCATATTTTCATCAATTACCTTGTCATTTTTTGTCATAGTTTACTATTTTTAAAAATAAATAAATTATCACGGTCTTAACACTCGGTGAATATCTAGTTGAGGATTTTTTATTAGAGCATGCACACAGTTTGTTGTTGTTTTTGTCAATATTTTACCTTTTGTCTAACTGGGTGACGTTTTTTCGTGGTAGGAAGGTTAAAATGCATCCATGCTGGACAGACCTTATGTTCCTCAAGTCTGTTATATCAGACATATCGAAGGGTTGAGGTTAGACAAAGATCTACACGTTCTTCGGAGGGTAGCTTAAGCTGACGGTCCTGTGAACACGTTGTTTTAAACCCCCTGATACGATAAAGGTCCCTATGGTGGCTGATTAGGGCCACTTTTACTTTTCGCTTTTTCGCTTTGTCGTTTATTATTACTAAACGGCGCTTTATCGCCGCGACAAAGCGAAAAAGCGCCGTTTCTAGTCGCTAATTTGCGTTTTTCTAGTTTCGCTTTTCGCGGTCTATTCGGCGCTTTTCGCTTTTTCGCCTTTTGCAAATGTTCTGTTCTAATTATTTCCCGTTCCTGTCACCGCTTCTCTCACTGTACTGTCGCCTGTACAACTCCCATTGCTTTGATTTCCCGTACCTGTCAACGCTTCTCTCCCTGTACTGTCGCCTGTACTACTCCCATCTTTGATTTCTAGTTCCTGTCACCGCTTCTCTCCCTGTACTGTCGCCTGTACAACTCCCATCTTTGATTTCCCGTTCCTGCCACCGCTTCTCTCCCTGTACTGTCGCCTGTACTACTCCCATTTCTTTGATTTCCCGTTCCTGCCAACACTTCTCTCCTTGTACTGTCGCCTGTACTACTCCCATCTTTGATTTCCCGTTCCGCCACCGCTTCTCTCCTTATACTGTCGCGTGGTTGTTCTTCTTTGGTATTTTGTGACGATATTGGCAAAATACTTCGGAGAGTGATGTTGAGTCCTAATTAAACAAACAAACGTAGTCTTAAAATGACACTTGACAACTTGATAAGAAATTATTCTTAGATAGATTCAGTATTTGATCATTTTTCTTTTATTGAAAAGTTAAATATTAGGCAAGATTAAATACACCCTTTTACTGAAGAGACAAATTGAATTGGCGATAAAAGAATTGTTAGCTGTATTTTCAACACGATTTCATAGCAATCACCGTATAAGAGATGTTATTTTCTAAATTTCTTAAGAAATGCATAAGCTAATGCTGAAGAAATTCCAAATATTGTCGTTTCTTCAGGCTGGATATGATCACGGTTGTTTGCATTACCCAGCATTTAGGAAGTTCATTTCATTAACTAAATGCCTCGGCAGCAATTTGCAGCGCGTTTGCGACCATAACGAAATAGCGACAGCACATTTCGCGTCAATTCGCCACATTGGAGTGAATTAATTGATTAAATTAACGCACGCGGAACTGTTTACGACATCAAATGTCTTCGTGTGTCACCGGTCGCTTACAGCTATCACTTTGAATTGTTTCGTGCTGTAAAATGCTGAAATCTGTTAAGGATCATTAGAAAATGACAAGCCTTAAAACTTTAACAATAGATGGAAATGATTAGATAACAAATGATACACCTTAGGACAAATTACATGATTCAAGCAATATTTCAATCCCTCTAATTTGTAATTATGCATTAAAGTAAGGAAGAATAACATCGTCAATAGAGAAACTGTCGACGAAGGAAAACTCCAACTAAAAGGCAAAAAGACGGCATTCAAAGACGCACACCAAACATATTGACAGTATAATGTATTTCCATACGTATGTCACATTATGTACTAACTTAATGTTCATTGTCGTTTTTGTGATGTTTTAAACTTGAATAGTTGTTCATACTTTTGGTTGATATGTGGTTGATAATAATAGAAATTTACACATTCATCACAAAATTCTCCTATTTACCAAGTGCTATCCTGACAGTAACAAATGTCAAAATGAGGGTACGTACATTGATTCGTGAACGTCAATTTATGCAGAAAAACAAAAGATTAATGTTTAAAAAAAACCCAAGAGGTTAATGCTGATGTATTGTACTTTATTGAATGTCATTTATATATTTGTCATAAGAAAGTATGTTATTTACGTTACGTAAACTAAAATACCGATTTTCTTGTCGTAGTATCGTAGTTATTTTATCATACATACGTAAAATAAATAACATAAATGTCGTATTCTGATTGGTTAACTTGCTAAGCTACATACGGCTATGTTCGTAATATTGACGGGGTACATAAAAGCACGTGCTATTTTGCGCGATAGGGGAAGTAATTCCCAATAAAAAGCAGTATCAGAAGTCGTCTGCGTAAACAATTGCGACGAAGAGCAGATTGAATAAGCGCTTAGGTATTTTACATAGACGAAAGGAACCCTCACTTTCAAAGTGATCATGGCTTTGTAGTATAACAAATTCGTTATACAGGTCTTTGACAGGCTACACGCCCCCATGTTCCATATCAGAATCATATTTGGCCAAGTGTACGTACGATTCTGACAGGGAACATGGGACTGTGTACCCTGCCAAAGACCTGCATAACTTATTATATGTTGCTTTGTATTCTTTTTCTGTGCTGTTTTGTACGTTGTTTTGTGTGTTGTTTTGTATGCCCCTGTTTAATTTGTTTGAACATCGTTTTGTATGTTTCTTTTATGAGATTTTGAATGCTGTTTTTTGTATTTATTTTTTATAAAAATATATAATTTTAAGTATTATTTAGTTATCTGGTTTAATTTCGTTTATTATATACACATATATGAGTCAGTAATTTGTATCAAACCTGTACGGAATGAGACTATTAAAAATATGCACTATATTTTTGTCTCATCAATGTACCAATCAGCATTTTAACATGATGTTAGAAGTGGGAGTCGAACCAACGCTTACATTATGTTGCTTTGCATGCTGTTTTGTACTTTATTTTGTAAACTGTTTTGTTTGTTTTTCTTTTTATAATGTAATGTATGCGTTTTAAAGCAATTTGCTGCTTTTTATGCTGTTCATTTATAGTTATGTCTAATGTTTTTGTATTAAACGCCGGTTTTTGTCTTTGTTTGTTTGATGATTTAAACATTCATTTTGTTTGTTCTTATACTGTTTGTTTTTATATTTAACCTAATGATTTAAATATAATTGCGTATGTGTTATTATTTATTTTTTTGTCGTCTCATTTGGCATTTTTAATATCTGAACTATCTGAACTATTTTTGTGTTTTCAAAACCAGTGTGTGTACCTGAGATATATAGGTTCCCCAACGAGTTATGATTGAATATCAGTTTTTATCTTACTTGAATTAGTTAAATTTTAGATTTTACAAAGAACCAAGGCTTGACAAAGGCTCGCTAAAATTAAAATTCATGACTCGTTTCATAAATCTCATATGAAGTGGAAACTCATTACAGATCCTCAAATTATGGCGTTCTATAAACTCAACGATTTTGTTTTATGCATCGTTAGTGTTTCTTTTTGCTGCATATTATGTTGTTTTTAGCGTGTTGTACGCATTGTATATTGTTTTCTGTGGTGCAATATATGTTGTTTTGTTTATTGCATGTTCTGTCAAGTTGTTAGTGTTACGTTTTATGATTTATGTGTGGCATTGTGTATTGTTTTTGTCATTAGGTCACCTATTGTGATCGTTCTTTGTCCGTTGTTGTGCGTCGTCCGTAAACTTTTCATATTTTCGACTTCTTCTCAAGAACCGCTGATTTTCAACCAAAATTTGGCAGGAAGCATTTCCATGGGAAGCTTCTTTACGTTTTCGAATAAATAGGGGTTGGTCCCCATAGGGGTTCAATAAGGGGTCAAAAGGGATCAACTGAGACATATTTTTTCAAAAATCTTCTCACGAACCGATGAAAGATTACTTTCATATTTGATTTGCATGATCCTTGAGTCAATGATTATAACCTTTGCGAACGAAAACAAAATCTTTGTATAAACGAACCACTAGGGAACGTACGCAACAGATGACATAAGGTATTTTCACATTTTCTACTTCTTCAACCAAATTTTGTAGAAATTATCCCCATGGGTAACTGCTTCCATTTTGCGAATCAAAAGAGGCTTGTCCCCATAGGGGCCAATGAGGGGGCGTAAAGGAGTAAAATGAGACACATTTTTAAAATCTTACCACGAACTGATGCTCTGATTACTTTCATACATGATTTGCATGATCCTTGAGTCAATGTTCACAAAGATAACGAACAAAAACAAAATATGTGTATAAACAAACCACTAAGGGTCGCTTCAGTCACCATAGGCTACTATATCAATTAAATTCCTTGCTGTAGATTTTCCTTGAGTTATCACCTTTTATATTTATGTCCGACGTTGCCAATCCCTGTCCAATATGGCTGCTCTAGCTTCTTATTGGCTGAATCTTTTTCGACTTCTTGTCAAGAACCATTGACCATATTTCCATGAAACATGATGTATATGTTCTGTGCATGGTTCCCTTTCCGATTTGTGTCCGACGTTGACAAACTCCATCCAATATGGCTGCCCTGGCTTCTGATTGGCATAGACATTTTTGAATTCCTGTGAAGAACCGTTGATCAAATTTTAACGAAACTTGATGTAGATTTTCTTTGCATGGTCCCCTTTCAGATTTGTGTCCGAGGCTTCTGAACCCCATCTAATATGGCTCCACTGACTTCTTATTGGTTAAGCATTTTCGACTTCTTGTCAAGAACCGTTGATCGGATTTCGACTGAGGGTCGTGAGCATATTTACATACACATCTAAATGGAGTGTGGCATACTATATTTACATACACATCTTAGTGGAGTGTGGCGTACTACATTTAGTCTAAAGCTCCTGACTTGCAGAGTTATTTATTGACCAATGTTTATAATCTTTATATAGACCATAATTCGTAAAAATGTTTAACTTAAATTACTCAGGTGACCGGTAAGGCCTCATGGACCTCTTGTTGAATTGTATCCTGTTTTCGTTTGTTGCGTACAACTTTGTATGCTGTTGTGTGTTGAATTTTATGCTGTTTTGGCTGTTACATTGCATTATGCTTTTGTTATTATAACTGTTAATTGCTTTTTGGTTTGTTACTTAATATTTTATATTGTCTGTTAAATTGTTTGTTGCTTTTTTAAGGCCGCTGTTTGTTGTTTTCTATGTTTTTGTATTTTGTAATGTTTGTTGTTTTGTATGTTGTAATGTTTGTTGTTTTGTATTCTATTTCGTTTGATGTTTTATGTGGTTTTTCATTATTTGTTTTGTGTGGGTTTTTCATTATTTGTTTTGTGTGGGTTTTTCATTATTTGTTTTGTGTGGGTTTTTCATTTTTTGTTTTGTATGAGTTTTTAAAAGAATGTGTTGCTTTTGACGCTGTTTGATTATTGTTATATTTGATGTATTGTTTTGTACACATAGGTTTGTATCCTGTTTGTATGATAATATGAATAGTGGATTTGTTTATTCTGATACATTTTGCATGCTGTTTTGCATTAAATAAATTGATTTATTGACTATTTGTTTCTTCTTTATGAGCAGTACATATTGTTGCATTTTTTAAATTGTTCTATTGGCTATTGTACAGTTTCAGAAGTGGGTAAGTGTGTGTTGCTTCAGGGCGTTATATAAACTCGACGGTTTTGTTTTATGCATTTTTAGTGTTTTTATCTGTTGCATAAATAACGAGCGCAGCAAGCCTCTCACGTAAGCTCGTTTTATTGTAGATTCGTGGTTCAGAGATGACAGATTGATCAATTTTAAATCTATAGTACTGCGGGCGACCTTTTGACCTTCAAAACAGAAGCCTGAATGCCATGTGAACTGCAGCAAACATTAAATCAAGGCCGACATCTAACATCAGTACGATATATCCTAAATACAGTTTTTCGTCTTGAAGAGTTAACGAAGTAACTTACGTTTCTCTTTCCCCTTGTTGAGGGCAAGGATAATTTGCGATGTTGACATTCTATCTTTTTGCAAATGGCGACTTTACCTATAATTCGCTACGGAATATTCCCCGAAGTTCAACGGGAATTAAATATGTTCCTTTCCGACGTCATAACGGACAGCGTCAACCAATCAAACGACGGTATTTGACTCGTGACGAAATCACAATGAAACACCAATACAAGGTCGGACACCCGACAAGAGACATGAATATTTCATGAGCTATGCGTTCATCCAACCTATGCGTTATTCAATGCATGGTACCAAGAGAAATGATTGTTATCACCGACAAGTTACTGATTAATCAAAAAGTAAAGTTTATACGATATACAAATGTATTGTGTTGACGTCGCAAACATGCCTTCTTGCAGACGATCCGAGGACTTGCAAAGTTCCATATAAACGATATATGTTGCAGATTTAGATAAACATTTCTTTTTATAACAGGCTGATTTAATAATTTTGTTGATTTCATAAGTTTGCTATATCTATCAAATTTACAAATACTGTTCTGAATAATTATAGTTTACTTCGTCAACTGTTCTGCACTTTCCTTGTTTTTATTGATTATCTGGGATAGCAATGTATTCTTCTTCTTGTTGTTTCCAAAAAGGGAAATCACATATTTTAACATTAATCGAATATTCTAATTTGTTTTATGAGGTATTATTGCCCTTGTTTTAGATTCCTCAATTTTTTAATTCTTCTTGTCTGTCAATTTCTTTGATTCATGTGTAATATTTATAAAGAAATTATATATATATATATATATATATATATATATATACAGCAATACATGTGCCGTCACTGAAAATCTAACACTAAATATATGTATCACTAATTCTCAGCATAAAAAGCAGTCCCTGGCTGCTGCTTCAACAGAACAAATAGTTCAATGATAAGTATGCAGTTATGTAAACTTTTCAATCATTATGAACTGCATGTTTTCACGTGTTAATATGAGTAAATTGACTTTGACGCTTGATTTGTTTCTGTGATTTGAGTTTTCTGTAAATAGTCAGATGTACAAATTGTCCGTGTTATAGCTGAGTCAAACTACGAAACATAAAGTAAATGAGCTGATTGATTGTGTAAAACTAACAGTCATTGACCTAAAACGAAATGTCAACATCTATTCTTGGTCATACTGAATACTTAAGTTATTTTTAATTATTTTATAGGAATCAAACAGTTCGCTCGTTACAAGGCTTTACACTTCAGTTCAAATTGTTTAGATAGGCATGACAACCCTACTGATTAATAATTGCATTCTCAATATCATCAGTTAAATGCGTATCTTGCAGACAGTATATTGAACATTGTTTTTGTCTTCAAGATAGTTGAAAACATCTAATATTTTATTCCT
Source organism: Pododesmus macrochisma (assembly GCA_032359645.1). Lineage (NCBI taxonomy): Eukaryota > Metazoa > Mollusca > Bivalvia > Pectinida > Anomiidae > Pododesmus > Pododesmus macrochisma. The sequence continues at coordinate 1,192 of JAUMGZ010005340.1, read as the reverse complement.
ATTACCAAGACCTTGGCAGTTTACTGTTAAAATGTTTATACCATTCATTTGTTTGTATTATGTTTACCGTGATTTTTACGAAAGTGGTATGAGCCAACGTCAGATCAACAATAACATGTTTAGGACGAGGAAACTCACTAACTACCGATAAAGGACAGTAAAAGAATGACGGATGGAATAAAGGAAGATGAGAAAATATAAAAACGGTAATAATAACAGGCATGCCTAGTTGTTACCCATTTATCCTTTTGTACACCGACTGACATTTTTACGATATATTTACAAGCAGTTTTTAGTTCTATTAGGAACGGACTGTTAGTACTAGTACTTCGTTAGGCTTTTTATTTAAGGTAATATGCCAGTATCACCATTTCTCACTAGAATTTCTTCAAATTTGGTGGTTTTATTGCTTTAAGGTTAAGAACATTTTCTGTCTATAACTATAAGTTGTCAATGTCTGTATTGCTTTGAAATATTTTTAAATAGAAAGAATGCATTGTTACGTTAACATACAATAACCATCAGTTAAGATTAATGAATTAACCGAACATTAGTTATGATACTGTCTCCCTGCATTGGTTTTAAAACTAGAATCTACTTTCGGTTTAGACCCTCAAATTACTTTTGTTTAAATTGTTTTTCTACCTTACTTGACTAGTTGCAAGTAGGAAGACATCATAAACTTATATAACTGTAATTTAGTTCTTCTTAGTAAGAACAATATATCGTTATTATAAAGTGTAGCTATAAACTTCAATTTAAAAATAACACAAGTCAAAGCCTCTAGAAAAGATATTTGTTAGAAAATAGGAAAACAATCTGTATGAGAAACCACTGTCCACTATTCTAGGAATAGCTACAAAGCAACCGTCATCTACGGACGGTCAAGAGAAAATGAGTTAAATTAAGAATAGACCAGACCTTGATACATAATAAGTGAGCTAAGCTGGGGGTGTTTATGTGTATCTGTAGGTCATGACTGTACCTGCTAGCACATTTGTCATGTGTCGTGAACTTCTTATGATTGTTTTCGTGATCTTTTGAGATTACTTTTAATCTGCGTTTGATGGTCCATCTTCTTTTTGCCTTTTAGACGAAACAAGAGCATAAAGCAGTTCAAAAAGTTCAACAACACTGAGAATGGATACGCCCATCCACAATGATAGAGTTCCTCCAAAGTCCGCCAACAAAT
>JAUMGZ010005329.1:0-10380 GCA_032359645.1 Pododesmus macrochisma | reverse complement strand
GGGCCAACTTCTTGCTATTGGGGATCCAACTCTAAAGCATTATGATAAGTACGGGGGCCAACTTCTTGCTATTGGGGATCCAATTCTAAAGCGTTATGATAAGTACAGGGGCCAACTTCTTGCTATTGGGGATCCAACTCTAAAGCATTATGATATGTATGGGGGCCAACATCTTGCTATTGGGGATCCAATTTTAAAGCATTATGATAAGTATGAGGAATTGGTTTTAAACATTTGAATATGAATTCCAAAAATGGATTTTGAACGAAAATTATTGTTCACAAGATATTAAAGTGACAAAACCATAAGGTGTGTATGACTGTATTTGTTTAATATTATTATTTTTTTAAGCAATACTATTAAAACAATTTGTTAAATTTAAAAAGAATTTGTACATGACAAGCTTTATACATAGATATACATTGTCATTTTGTTTTTAAATCAAAACATCAACCAAAATTCCTTCAAATGTAAAGCAGTGATATATGGCAGGAGCTTCATGCATTACTCATCCCAGATAAATGAAGTCATAACGTTAGCGATATAATTCTAGAAATGGTGTCTAGTATAAAGAAAAAAAAACTAATATAAAATGGAAATATTTGTTTACTTATTAGGCAATAAACAGACAGTATCTACGGGGCCGAGTGGTGGTCGACCTGGTGGTATCATAAGAGTGTATAGTGATAACAAGTCTGACAGTGTTAAACCAGGAAGCTTTATACCTTACTGTTCCATGGCGCAGGCTCAACTCTCATTCCATGGCCATCGGGATGCCGTCAAATTCTTTACTGCAGTCCCAGGTAGGTTATGTTCATATACCTTGGCTCTTAGTTATTACTGCAATATACTTGAAATGTGCATGAAGTAAATGTGCATACTTTTGTTAGCAGCTTTGTGGAGCAAACATTGTGGTGTTTTGTGTTGTTCTCACTGTTGTTAGCTGTCATCTTGGTTTTCTGTAAGGGTATAAGTATACTCAGATGGTATTAAAAAAAACCAGGAGTGACCCCCCGTCCCTCTCTCTTTGGAAACAAAGAAAAAGAGAAAATTAAATATTTTTATGAAAGACCAAAATTAACTGAATTGTGTAAAATACTGATAGAAAATACCTCCAACAAACTTCATTTTATTAATATAGTTTTAAAAAATGCACATTTTGTTATGACTGTGGATCATTCAAGAGTGCTTTAAAACAATGTAAGCTTTGAAAGCTGTACACAATCTATGTAAGGAGTTTTAGTCCACCTGAACCAAGGGTCCAAGGATGACTTTAATCATACAATTTCTGGCTGGTGCTGTTGCCATTCATCTTTAACTTTTCACATTTTTATCTTTTCAAAAATTACTGGACCAATTTTATCCAACATTGGTAGGGAGCATCATTGTGGTAAGGGGATTCAGATTTATTCCAATAATTGCAAGAATTATTTGACAATTACTTCAAAAAAATTGAAAGCCTAGAGCTTAAAATGTTTGCATATGTAATAGAGCATAGAGCACCATGTTTGTTCAAGGTGTAACCCTGGAATCAGAAATAGGTTACATGTTTTTGGGTCAAAGTTTAAACTAAAGCAATATGTTACTCATTCACATTTTCAATTTCTTAAATCTATTGGACCAATATCATCCAGACTTAGTTGGAGGCATCCATTTTTTGAAAGGGGATTCAGATTTGTTCAAATGCTGAGAAAGAGACTCCAGGGGATCCAGCTAGAGGGATGGAGAAGGGTAATTTGACCCCAAAAAATCTTTGTCCAATGAATTGGTCAAATACCAAATGAAATTATAGAGCTGTTTCACTCAGATGACTGTTAGAGCTCAGTGGGTCTCTTGTGTTGTTGTGCTTCTATATATGTGTGTATAACATATTGTCAATACATATGTTTATCATGTACTGTGTGTATGCATGTATCAAATATTGTTTATTATTTCATCATGTACAATTTATTTGCACTTAGAGTCACCTGCATTTTATAAAAATTCTCCTACAGGTAGGTAAAGCAATCAAGTATAGCATCACTGTTTCTTACATATAGACTTGTAAAGTTCACAGTGCCATGCTCGGCCTCTGCTGCACCAGTATTCAATGATTAGATCTGCAGTGCATATCCCATCTTTGCCTTGTATACCTCCTGTATCCGTACAGTGTGTAGAGTCTTGTAGAAAGAGTTTAATGCTTGAAGACATATTAACCACGTACCATGGTGATTTTGTTGTTTTTGCTGCCATTGCAGTCTTTAAACTAACATCAGATCCACACAGCATATTAAACAAACTAATTAAATAATGAAAGGTGACAGGGGAGCAACTACATTATTGTTATGGTAGTACAGTCATTAGATAATTATAGGGAATAAAAATATAAACAGAACTCTTTCAATGTGAAGAATATTTGTCATAGATGAAAGTTACATACAGCTTTGACATAAGAATACTAACATTTTTATCAATGAATTAAAATTCGAAGAACAGAAGAGCTAATGTCACCACTGGGTTGTCGTCGGCGGCGTCCAATCTTACGTTAAGGTTTGTGTTTAGATCTGTTTCTCAAAAAGTATAAGTGTTAGACCTTTTAAACTTTAAATATATTTGAAAGTAATCATAATAAAGACACAACCAAAGTTATAGAAAAATATTTAAAGTTTTAGTCACTTTTAGGGCAAAAAATGTAAAATTTTTGTGAATTTTGAGAAATAGCTATAACATCTCTTCCAATGGTCCAGTGTATTTCAAAATTGGTGTACAGTGTAATTGAGATAGGTTCTTTAACATATCAGACAGGTTTTTTCCTCATTTGTCTGTAACTTTGTCAATTTTAAGGAGAAAATTTCAGTGGATTTTGAGATTTAGTGTTGAGTTTTGCATTTAGATCCGTTTCTCAGCAACTATAAGTGCTAGACCTTTCAAATTTCAAGTACAGCTAAAAAAGTTATCATTATGAAGACATATCCAAAGTTTTAGATATTTTTTTTTAAATTTTATTTACTTTTCGGGCAAAAAATGTTAAATTTTAGTGAATTTTGTGAAAAAAGTCTTTCATCTCTACTGATGGTCCAATGTATTTCTAATTTTGTATAACGCTTAATTGGGATAGAATCTTTAACATATCAGACGGGTTTTTTTCTCATGCGTCTGTACCTTTGTCAATTTGAGGGAGAAAATGTAAAATTTTAGTGGATTTTGAGAAACAGCGTTAAGTTTTGCGTTTAGATCCATTTCTCAGAAAGTATTAGTGCTAGCCTTTCCCAATTTCAAATAAAGTTTAAAGTATTCATTCTTGAGTCATACCTTTTGATAACTTTTTAAGTTTGAGAAAAATAATTTCAATTTTTGTTACTCTTGGGGCAAAAAATGTTAAATTTCAGTGAATTTTGAGAAATAGCTGTTTTATTTTTACCAGTGGTTCAATTTATTTCAAATTTTGGGATACCAGGTAGATACTTTAACATATCAGACAGGTTTTTTTCTCACTCGTCTGTAACTTTGTCAATTTGAGGGACAAAATGTAAAATTTTAGTGGATTTTGAAAAATAGCTATAACATTTCTTCCAATGGTCCAGTGTATTTCAAAATGTGTGTACAGTGTAATTGAGATAGATAGATTCTTTAACATATCAGACAAGTTTTTTTCTCACTCGTCTGTAACTTTCTCAATTTGAGGGACAAAATGTAAAATTTTAGTGGATTTTGAGAAATAGCATTAAGTTTTTCTTTTAAATCCGTTTCTCAGAAATTGTTAGTTTTAGACTTTCCAAATTTGAAATATAAAAGAAAGTAATACCTGAAGTCATACCCAAAGATTTAGATTTTTTTTTTATTTTTAATAAATTTTGAGAAATAGCATTAGAATTTGTGTTTAGATCCAAGTTTTAGACAACATTTCCAATATTTGCCACTATTTGAGAAATAGTTCTAACATATTATCCACAGGCGAGCTGTATGGTTTGCCTTGCGACCAGCTATTTTTTCTTGTAAAATTGATTGAAAGTTTTTAAAATTGATTGTGCTTACACTAGAAATCATGCAACGTGGCCTATACAGTTTACAGCTACTGCTTGTGCATCTTTGGACTGTATCAATAATGTTATAAATTAACTAGGTATTGCACACTAATATATCTGAACTTTTGTGAAATATTTAATAATGAGATAATAATTTATTTTTTATCTTTACTTATAATTTCAATGTATATTAACATCTCTGTTGAGTAAACACACTACATTGCCATCTTAAATACTCACTTATATCTTATTTTGCTTTCGAGTGATGGCTCTATTCGATTCAAATAAATTATTAGAAAACTGATTCACATCAGTGTTGTCCATACATTGTTAAACATATTTGATAAATACATGTGTTACAAATTTGTATAATACAGTCAAACCTGCCTTAAAGGCCACCTCTTACTAACAACCACCTGTCTTTAAAGGCCAGCATTTTTAGATCCAATCTCTTCATATTTCAAAGAAGTTGAACCTGTATTTAAAGGTCACCTGTCTATAAAGGCCACTTTTCTTGGTTCCCTTGAGTGGCCTTTAAAGACTACATGACTACATATGTTATAAATCTGTATAATATATACATATACATATGTTATAAATCTGTATAATATATATATATAAGTACATGACATTGTGTTATAAAATTATATAATATATATAAATACATGTGTTATAAATCTGTATAATATATATAAATACATGTGTTATAAATCTGTATAATATATATAAATACATGTGTTATAAATTTATGTTATATATATAAATACATGTGTTATAAATCTGTATAATATATATATATATATATATATATAAATACATGTGTTATAAATCTGTATAATATTCATAAAAACATGTGTTATAAATTTATATAAAATATATAAAAATGAAATTAATTTAATTGATGTAGTGACATATATGACTATTGAATGACAGTAATACTAGTATTTTAATAAAACTGCAAAAATATATCGTGTTTGATCCATGCAAGTTTTAAATATTTATATAACTGCATGGCCCAAGTTGCAATTATAAGGTTTAACATATGCTTTTAGGATTTCACCTTGTAAAGTAACAATTTTCCACAAAAACATTCTTGATTCAGTCTGACAATTAAGTTTATAATATGAAAAACACTTGAGAGTCAATAGCTGTATATAGGATTATATAATGTGCATGTGTTGTCTCCCCTGACATTGCGATTGATCTGCTGACTAAGAATGTTATGAGTATTAGTTGCTTTGAAGTTCTTGCTGCTTCAAAGGATGAGAATAGTTGTTGGTAATTGCTTTCATTGACAATTAAACCTGTTCTATTGGGTTTTAACTCTGCTTGATTCCTTTTAGTGCATTTTACAATGATTTAAGTGAAGGTAGCAAGAAGTGTAAAAATCATTAATTGTGATTAAAAGTAGTGCATTTCTAGCAATGTCTCCCAGTAACAGATAAAATAAGATTATTTATAATCAGTGTGCATGTTGAATTTTTAACAAACAGCTATTCTGCATTTAAATAACACAGGGATGTGTTAAGGCATGTGTTAAGAGCATTTTAACAAGTACCAATACAGCATCTGAACTGTTTGTTGTCATATTTCACTGAATAGATATAGAAAGTATGAGAATTGTGATATAAACATGTGTTTTATCTAATGGAGTTTCTTGTACATTTCTTCTTGAACCTTTAGTCACTTCTTTGTGTTGAGAATGAATCAACTTGATTTGGTCATATGAAAAAGCGGTTGAACATGCAACAGTGATGAAATCAATACTTTTTAATCAAGTTCATTGCTGTTAATATGATGAGGTTTATAAGACATTTAGCTTTATGTGAATACAATGTAGATGTATATACAGAACTTTTCTGGGTGATTACTTGTGTAACTAAGTCTCCTAAACATCTTACTTCCTTATTGAGTACAATGTAGATGTATATACAGACTTTCTCTGGGTGATTACTTGTGTAACTAAGTCTCCTATACTCTCGTAAAAATCTTACTTCCTTATTGAACACATCAAGTATTTACGACATCTTGTGTCATGTACAGTCTTTAAATAGAAATAATTTACTTCTTTTAAATAGAAAACTTATTCCTTGTGATCGTATAAGACAAGGAATGGCTGGAACAGGATTGTGTTTATTTTTAAATAAGAATATTTTTTTTAAAAATATGTCTGGTATATTTGCAGCATTTTTTATTTGCAAACAATGAGGATAGTAAACAAAAGTTTAGAACACTTAAGTTTCTATTTTATTTTCAAATATCTGAGTATTTGCTGTAAGAAAATATTTAGAGAAATCATTTATCACTAAACTAGACATTTGCAAAGCAAAAAAAAAAAAAAATGTTTTATTTAGTAACAAACTCAGGACAGGTCCATGACCACCATGCTCTGTCTCTGCATCACTAACCACTCGGTCATTATTGCTTTATTTCTATGACAATAGAATTAACAAATCCTCGATTACCTATCGAGAAATTGATGATTGTCACTCCCGCAGACTGAGTTATAATATCAGCGCATGCTAGGTTAATACATACACTAATCTATTTCTTGTGACTTGATTATGTCAGAGCAATAATACTTAATATTTAACATTCTTGGTTGACTATATTCCAAAATAGTGTCACTTGTACTCTTAATGTGTCATTGATGTGATCCTACCCAGGGCTCTAACTTGGACATGCCAGAACAATTATATTTTATTCCATATTTGATATCTTGTAAAATGTGTTACCCATGTACCGTTGGTCAGTGATGGGGGTCATACCTATAGGGTCAAGGTTTAACATAACTAAACATTATAGGTTAACACATTCCAAATTCTGTTTTTGCGACTAAATTATGCCAGAACAATGATATTTCATATTTAACCATCTTAACTGATTATTTCCAAACTTGTGTCTCTTGTATCTGTGAGGACCATTGATTGGGCCATCTATCTGTGAGGACCATTGATTGGGCTATCTTTCTGTGAGGACCATTGATTAGGCCATCTATCTGTGAGGACCATTGATTGGGCTATCTATCTGTGAGGACCACTGATTAAGCCATCTATCTTTGAGGACCATTGATTGGGCTATACATCTTTGAGGACCATTGATTGGGCTATCTATCTGTGATGACCATTGATTATGCCATCTATCTGTTAGGACCATTGCTTGGGCTATCTATCTGTGAGGACCATTGATTGGGCCATCTTTCTGTGAGGACCATTGTTTGGGCTATCTATCTGTGAGGACCGTTGATTGTGCCATCTATCTGTGAAGACTACTGTTTGGGCTATCTATCTGTGAGGACCATTGATTGGGCCATGTCACTTGTATCTCTGAGGACCATTGATTGGGCCATCTATCTGTGAGGACCATTGTTTGGGCTATCTATCTGTGAGGACCGTTGATTGTGCCATCTATCTGTGAAGACTATTGTTTGGGCTATCTATCTGTGAGGACCATTGATTGGGCCATGTCACTTGTATCTCTGAGGACCATTGATTGTGTCATCTATCTGTGAGGACCGTTGATTTGGCCATCTATCTGTGAAGACCATTGTTTGGGCTTTCTATCTGTGAGGACCATTGATTGGGCCATGTCACTTGTATCTCTGAGGACCATTGATTGTGCCTATCTATCTGTGAAGACCGTTGATTGGGCCATCTATCTGTGAAGACCATTGTTTGGGCTATCTATCTGTGAGGACCATTGATTGTGCCATCTATCTGTGAGGACCGTTGATTAGGCCATCTATCTGTGAGGACCATTGATTAGGCCATCTATCTGTGAGGACCATTGATTGGGCCATGTCACTTGTATCTCTGAGGACTATTGATTGTGTCATCTATCTGTGAGGACCATTGATTAGGCCATCTATCTGTGAGGACCATTGTTTGGGCTATCTATCTGTGAGGACCATTGATTGGGCCATGTCACTTTTATCTCTGAGGACCATTGATTGTGTCATCTATCTGTGAGGACCGTTGATTTGGCCATCTATCTGTGAGGACCATTGTTTGGGTTATCTATCTGTGAGGACCATTGATTGTGCCATCTATCTGTGAGGACCATTGATTGGGCCATGTCACTTGTATCTGTGAGGACCATTGATTGGACTATCTTTTTGTGATGACCATTGATTGTGCCATCTATCTGTGAGGACCATTGATTGGGCCATGTCACTTGTATCTGTGAGGACCACTGATTGGGCTATCTATCTGTGAGGACCATTGTTTGGGCTATCTATCTGTGAGGACCATTGATAGGGCCATCTATCTGTGAGGACCGTTGATTAGGCCATCTATCTGTGAGGACCATTGTTTGGGCTATCTATCTGTGAGGACCATTGATTGGGCCATCTATCTGTGAGGACCATTGATTAGACCATCTATCTGTGAGGACCATTGACTGGGCCATCTATCTGTGAGGACCATTGATTGGGCCATCTATTTGAATTAGTTTTGTGTTAGGATCAATTGAATGTTGTGTAGTAAATGAATTAAAGTAAAGCACCCTTTAGATTGTTTGAAGTGATAACATCAAAAGAAATCATAGTGACTGTCCAATGTAAATGCCAAGAAGTATCTCAATATGTGTCCAAACATGTGCTACATAAAAGTAAATCTTTCTACAGTGTGTACTACCTCTGTTTCAAACATGTGCTACATAAAAGTAAATCTTTCTACAGTGAGTACTACCTCTGTTTCAAACATGTGCTACATAAAGGTAAATCTTTCTACAGTGTGTACTACCTCTGTTTAATTAGGCTCATCAACTTTATTTTTGCATACACAATTTTCTTTGAAATCAAAAAGAATTTTTATTAATAGTTTCTTTTATAAGTATACTAATATTTTTTTAAAATTTCATTAGAAATATAAATTTTATTATATTAGAAAGTAATTTTTTGAGAAGTTCTTGGCAAATGTACCCTGTGTACTCATGGAAGATATCATAAAGACAGTCAAGCAAACTACACTTTTAACTACATTGCTTACTCAGGCCATATGTGATATTTTATATGCTTTTGACTAGTCATAAATTATTATTAAAGCGTGACATAATGTGACATTACCCTGTCTTGTAGCCCTGTCTTGTAGGCCTGTCTTGTAGCCCTGTCTTGTAGCCCTGTCTTGTAGACCTGTCTTGTAGCCCTGTCTTGTAGGCCTGTCTTGTAGGCCTGTCTTGTTAGCCTGTCTTGAAGGCCTGTCTTGTAGCCCTGTCTTGTAGCCCTGTCTTGTAGGCCTGTCTTGTTAGCCTGTCTTGAAGGCCTGTCTTGTAGGCCTGTCTTGTAGCCCTGTCTTGTAGGCCTGTATTGTAGTCCTGTCTTGTAGGCCTGTCTTATAGGCTTGTCTTGTAGGCCTGTCTTGTAGGCCTGTCTTGTAAGCCTGTTCTGTAGCCCTGTCCTATAGCCCTGTCTTGTAGCCCTGTATTGTAGGCCTAAGTGTTTTGTTATTTAGACATAGTGTGACATTACCCTGTCTTGTAGGCCTGTCTTATAGGCCTGTCTTGTAGGCCTAAGTATTTTGTTATTTAGATTCTTCATTACTGTCTGAAGAACAGAAAGCATTTGTAAAAGTACATGTAATGATTAGATATTGAAGATGCATAGAAAACTCTGCATTCTTCACTGTTTTGTCAGAATCAATAATAATGCATTGTTGAGATTGATAAACTTTGCATGTTATATAATTCTAGCTTTGCTGTCAACCTGAACCCCATCTGTCAGTAGAATCACCAGTCCATTATATTGCACGATATTTTCAATCTTTGTTTAAAAACTTGTTGCGTGCATTGCATGAGAGATTGTCTAGCAGCATAACCAGCTTCATGATGTGATGAATGTTACTCATTATTATAAAGACCCGTTACTTTACCGGCAAGCTTTACCCAATACAAATACTTCATAATCTCCTGTTATTTCATCACAAACAATACATCTTTGTATTGATCATGTACTTCAGTAAAGAGCCACACACAAAAAGGAATGTCAGCTGGTTTAGCTTTGTAAAATCTTTTAAACAGTGTTTCCAGTTCGAAGACTGTTGATTGATTGTTGGCCTTGTAATCAGTGTTTCTAGTTTGAAGACTGTTGTTTGATTGTTGACCTTGTAATCAGTATTTCTAGTTTGAAGACTGTTGTTTGATTGTTGGCCTTGTAATCAGTGTTTCTAGTTTGAAGACTGTTGTTTGATTGTTGGCCTTGTAATCAGTATTTCTAGTTTGAAGACTGTTGTTTGATTGTTGGCCTTGTAATCAGTATTTCTAGTTTGAAGACTGTTGTTTGATTGTTGGCCTTGTAATCAGTATTTCTAGTTTGAAGACTGTTGTTTGATTGTTGGCCTTGTAATCAGTATTTCTAGTTTGAAGACTGTTGTTTGATTGT
>JAUMGZ010005318.1:0-10380 GCA_032359645.1 Pododesmus macrochisma | reverse complement strand
CATTAAGTCAAGTAAATCTTCATCTACATAATATAGAGAACCTTCAGTAAGTCAAGTAAATCTTCATCTACATAATACAGAACCTTCAGTTAGTCAAGTAAATCTTCATCTACATAATACAGAACCTTCACTAAGTCAAATAAATCTTCATCTACATAATACAGAAACTTCAGTAAGTCTAGTAAATCTTCATACAGAAACTTCAGTTAGTCGAATATCTAAATAATATATGGAATATTCATTAAGTCAAATTCATAACAACAGAAATGCTGTGATTGAAGATTGTAAAACATGAGCAGTATCAGTACATATAAGATGAAGTTACATTGTATGATGATTACAATCAATATCAGGACATATCAGATGAAGTTACATTGTATGATGATTACAATCAGTATAAGTTGTTGTTAATGGCAATTAGGACTAGCCTATTATGCCAGTTACAAAATAAAGTTTATTTTCAAATTATAATATAAAATCATTGGTGTAACATAATTGTGAATGCACAGTCTAGACTATGTTATGTGACTCTCCAAGGGACTTAGACAATAAGGTCACATAGGACAGGGAGTCACTTAACACAATCCAGGTTTCACCTCTGACATCCATGTGTACAAATGACAATTTTAAAAGAGTGAGAGATTATTTCGCATTTAAATCAAATTTTTATTAAAACTGAGTTCGTTTTTATTGCACTTATTATCATTAAAATTGTAAAACTGAAATCAACATTGAAGCTGTTTTATCATTTTGCACGTAAGTCAATTAATGTATTCTCTACAAACTCTACCTATATACTGATAGTCTGTGAAAACTTCTTTATTATAAGCATTTATTGTATTAATGGTGAAAAGTCACATTGTACAAACAACAACCAAGTACAAGTACAACGTGCATTCTTCTGCTGTAACTATTACACAAGCATGCCCAAGGCCTATAGTCATCAATTTTGTTTTAGATAATAATCCACTCATAATTCCATATTATTAACTAGCTTTGCCATAATTAACACCTACAGGAGACAAGGTTTACCTGCAGGTGATCTGTCAATTGTGTATAAACAAAAAGCACATGGCTTCCGTGAGGTTGCTTACGACTTTCGTAAGGCCGCTTATGATCATAAGTTTTTTTGTATTTCAACGATGTTAACAGGCATTGTTTCGGAGGCGTCTCATAGTCGTTTAATAAAGTCATTATATAATATCGGGGCCTATAAATCATGGTCCCTTGTCAGGTAAGACAGGGAGTCGTTGAATGCAGACCAATTATATAGCAAATAGTAATGAGCGGCTAAAATATAGTCACATAAGACGGGGAGTCGTTAGATACAGGGTGTGGCTAAGGCAGTCTAGACTGTATAAGTAAGTGGGACGAGGTTTTAGGAAGACAATCAGTATAAGTAACATATCAGATTAAGGTACATTGTATGTTGACTACAATCAGTATAAGTAACATACCAGATTAAGGTACATTGTATGTTGATTACAATCAATATCAGGACATATCAGATTTAGTTACATTGTTTATTGATAACAAACCCATTAAGAATTGATCTGGATTAGATGAAGCGCTGGATACACTTCTCAGTGAGGTTGTAGATTCTGTTCTTGGTGTACTGAAAAATGAGATACAAGAATTACAAAAAATAATTAAATATTGAATTAAATCTCTTAACTATTTGTTAAAATGATTTCTTAATACAGTATTTTGTATTGCATAGTACTAAAACCAGCTATCTATCTAGAATTTCCTACTCCCAGAAAACTAAATAGGAACATTAATAAATGCCATCTACCAGGAATATGAAACTGAATCAATCATACTCTATAACATTATAAATACTAGACAATAAAGTAGTGTACCTCTCTCCAGGTAGATCTTCATACTCTAGAACATTATAATTACTAGACAATAAAGTAGTGTACCTCTCTCCAGGTAGATCTTCATTGGCACTGTGTCGTTTGGTGTGTAGTGTGCCCTTCTCTAGTGGAGTCTCTATAACAATATGACTCTCTAACTTCTCATCATCCGTTGTGTTCATGTGGGCTACTCCTTTCTTGATCTGGGACAATCTGAAGAATGGTGGAGTCTGTGTACGCTCAATGTTCATATTCAATGTCTCTACAGTTTGTAACTCATTCATCAGTTCATCAACAAGACGTTCTGGCTTAGCTCTGCCCAAATAACTAACAACTCTCTTGGCCTGAAATATAAACAGCAGGGAAATTTAATAAGACATTCTGACCTGTATTTACTATAAGTCATTCACAAACATTTGGCCTGAAATACATAAATCATGATGATATGCTGGTGTTGGTCTAGCCAGACAGCTGGAAACTTGAATTTGGTGCAATACATATTCAATGTATCATTATCAAGATTATGTTTGATCTTTTAACATAATGTCTGGTTGGTACAGACAGACAGCACATTTTTATCGGCATGGTGATCCTCATCATAAATGTTCGTGTGCATCATTCCAGATAAATAAGATTAGTGTAAATTTAAACTTACATATTGAAGCAGCTCTGACACTGCCATATTGGTGATGATCAGTAGATAGTGTATAACAACTTTCAGGTTGTTTGGCCAGCAGATGACCAGGGCTGTCCATAACTCCTCTATCTCTCTGTGATGGTCATCTCCAAACTGGAATAAATGAAGAATCAAAACACAAATACACACACATTTTGTTATAAGAGCAAATTCAAATAAGTACAAAACATTTTGTGTGTTTCAAGAGAGCGATAATATCAAAATGTCATAATTATTTTGTTGTATATTGTGTATAACAAATTGTTTTTTAATAAGTTGAAAGTTAAATCATGACTTACTTTGACTGTGATGTAGAAGAGATTGTTAAGCACCATTTTAGTTGCCTCTGGTGACCCCCAGCCTTCACCTTTGAGGGGAGGTTTAAAGGTATCAGTTTGTGTTTCATGAAGTCGTGTCAGAAATGTACTGAGGGGACTAGCTTGTGGGAGGGAGGGATCGACTAGCTCCATATTGTGTAACCATGGTAATAAGTACTTTAACAATGTTTGTCTTACTGAAGACTTAGCTGTCTGGAATCTGTGTGTTATCTCTGCAAAACAGTAAGATAAAATTGACAAACTTTTACGCAGAGTATCAGTAATGACTTAACATGCTGCAGGTGTTTATTCAAACCAAACTTTAGTTAACAAATTGAATGTTTATTTTAGATATATTTCAAAGACATTAGTGTAATATATTAACATTTCTTGTTCAACTCAATTTATATTTCCTTTTATCTTTTTGTCACAAATGATATTTTGAGGTTGCTCAAATTGCTCAGCACGACCATTCAATTAAGACATGCGCTCATACCTGAAAACATTGGCATTGTAAGATCTGGGTGTAGTTTGGCTAACTGTTCAGTCAAATACATTTGTGAATGACAGTAGGATACAGACAAGAGAACGTCATTAAGGGGTAAATTTTGTGGTGACTGATCATCAGATGAATCAGTTATAACTGGCGTCTCCTGAAAGAACCTTGTGTCCAACAGGTGTAACAGGTGCACTGCCGTCTCATGTGTCTGCATACGAGGATTACCAATATTTAGTACGGCAAGATTCAACATAGCTACATGATCACATGGGTATTCTCTGTAAACAAGTGAAGAAAAATCAGATACTAACTAGTTATTTGGTTTCTTTTTGTATCAATAGTAAAGTGTGCTTAAAATCTATAGACACTACCATAATAATTTAATCTTAATCTTGAATGAAATATTTTTTCTTCCAATTCTTGTCACAAAGAAATAAAAGAAAAGTCTAAATCCTCAAAAAAAAGTTGTCATACAGAATAAATCTCATGCATCTTAAACTTCATTTCAAACAATGTTAAATATTTATCATAAAATTCTGAATAACACTAACTTTCACACAAGATTCTATACCTTGATTGGAAGACAGCAGCTAGAGCATTAAAACAACCGTCTGCTACTTCATTGGCTCCCGTGTAACACCTATCAATCACCCAGTCCAGTAGACCTTGTGTATCAGGGTTAAAGTCCAGTAGTAACACCACAGTCTCTTTAGCTAGCTCATAAATCTGTAGTAAAATGTAAACTGACAGGTCAGTACAACAAGAAGACCATGTATCTTACTACCTCAATATCTTAACACCTCAAACTTACAGTACTGTTTGTTATCTCTCATCAAGTCGGTTAATTAGTATATCAGTTAACACAGTATAACACAAGCAGAAGATGCTGCACACAATGATGTTATACAATAAGATGCTCCAATGTCACACATAAAGATGTGACACATAACATTGTGACACATAACAATGTTCTAATTTTATACATAAAGAAGTTCTGTATTTTATTACTTCTGATTATTATCTTTTGTTAATTGAATGCTTGTAAACCTAGAAATGACTAAGAAATATGTTATATGGTTGTTCTGATACTGACAACATGAAAATACAAAAATCATCATGCAGTTTTTAATGAGATTATTGTATTATGTGATAGAGTTTCCAGCAGTCTTGATGGAAAGTACTGATTAGTAAAGTTGTTCCTATATTTTAAGTATCATATAATTTTACATTTATACACACCTTATTCAGAACCCTAACTAAGGGTCAACCCATCTTCAAAAACAATAATTGTCGTTCCTTTTTTTTATAACATTTTGTGTAATATCAATTTTCTCACAACACTCAATTAAAATGTGACATGTCATACACTCACAGAACTACAACAGACAATATACATTCAAAATGAAATCTGAATAAAATTCTGGTTACATTCAAAGAAATTCCCATAAAGCTCCACCAGAAGTTAGATAAGAATATACTTCTTGATTGATATTGCAACAAAAAGGTCAGAAATAATAAAACAAGCAGAAAAGCAAAGCAGCAGAAAAAGAATTTTTTGTTCCAAGATCCAAGCTGTTTTCTTCTTCTGTCAATCTATATTGACTACACATGTCAGTACATGTCTACAGCAACAGATATACATCAACGAGAGTAGTAGATTTAGACATTTAAACTTGAAAGCAAATAATAGCAGACTTTATTGGAAATAAATGTCCACAATAGTTTTAAATTCATAGTTCTGTTCATCATAAGAAAATGATTAAATTCCTGTTCTTGACTATATCATGAGAAATACTGTAAGGACAAATAGTATATTTAAAATCAAAGCAAAGGACAAAGTATAGGGTGAAAATGTTTATATTTTCAACATATAATAAACATGAGCCAAAACTAACATTTATCACAACAAACTTTTGACCCATTTTAAACATGATTCTTTTGTAGTTTTTACAAACATTCATCAGTAATTATATTTATCTGTGAAGTGTCTTTCATGCTTCTTTGTGATAGATCTATAATTTGGTTAAATGTGTATCGTTCTTCAACATTCATCACACAAGAATATTCAAGAATACAGAACATAAAATAGTGACAATTTATATATACATAGGAAAAGGTGATACATATTTAAAGGCATATCACTTTCCATCTTGAGACTAATAATACTAAATCTTTGAAGCACTAATTTAATAAAAACAAACCACTCAATGAAGTTACAAACATACTGCAATGATAGTCTTGGATCAATCTTGTAACTGAAAAGTGGACATACGGAAAAGAAGTATTCTGAGAAAAGCATGCTACATCAATCCATTACGAAACAACATGGCAGACAGAACGAGCAATGAAATGTTCCAACAAAAAGAGTTGAAATAATAGAACTTACATACAGTGTCTAGCCTTATACAAAGGTTGATGCACAAACAAATAAACAATGGAATAGAACTAAATTACTGTGTCTAACACAAAGGTCGATGCACAAACAATCAGTGGAAGGGTAAAGTAACCGTAATCTGTTTGTAACTGGCTCAATACATGCACCAAACTCACCTGTTCTTTAATCTGATAGTTATAGTGGTTAAAAACAATAAAAAAACATTGAAATCATTGTAACAAATATAGATACAACTATCTTAGAAAAAATATCTGTGAACTTATTGAACCAAAAGAAAACCATTATGACAAAAGAAAATAACAAGTCTTTGAAAACTTTCATAAAATATAAGAATGTACTTTGCATCTCAACTGTTATTGATAAAACTAGTATTAGTAACTGATATTAAAGTGAAATAAAGATAGGATTAAGAGAGTACAACCAACCATCACTAATGAATAAAAGTGATGCTGGATTTTTGGTTGTACTTGTTGAATGTATTAATAGATTGTGACATCAAGTTTATGAGAATATCATTATTGCTAACACATTAATATTGCAGTTATATTGTGATTACCCGATCATCATGTTTACTAAGCAACATATCCAGCCATTGGTAGATGTAGCCATCATCATTGAGACCACTGGGATCAAACACTGGACCACAACATAACACAGCAGACATAGCCCTTACTGCAGCTAACTCTAGCTCCGTGCAGTTCTCATCTTTAACATGTCTGTAATATAATCAGACCCTTCAGTAAGTATTATATCATTCTTTTGTAGTACTAACTTATTGAAATATAAACCTGCTATTCACTCAATCTCAATTACTGTACCAAAATTACACAAGTTTGTACAATGTAATATAATCTTTGTCTTAATCTCAAAAATCAATATTTAGTCATACTTATTCATCTATAAGTACAAATAGAAAATGAATTCACATATACTTTTTCTGAAGATATATTTATAAAAGAAATTTGTTATGATATAAACATATATATACCCTTCATATAGAATTAGAATTGTAGATTATTTTGATCAACATTTTGACCAATGTTATATTTAGTTCATAGACTCAAACCTTCTGTCCATTGTATCTCCTATTGTATGGCTGAACTTTCCACTCCAACTGGCAAATAAATGGAATAAACTGTAGCGAAGATCTCTTGTCAATAATGTTCTTTTGAATTCAGCTGTAAAAACCAAATCAAACCAAAAATGTACCCAGAGACAACAAATTTATTCCTGTCTTTCACAATAAATATAGTTATGGACAACATGCATAAAAGCACGCCAAACATTGTAAAATCAAATTTCAGAAATTTTGAATATACTATATTCTTTGCAATTTTGGACAATTTTATTACAAAGAAGGAGTGACACATTTTTACCATATGCTCAAGAGGAATTTTTTTTTGTTCCGTTATATTTAATTGCAGATTTTAATAGAATGTGTTTCAGTCTATATATTAGCTATATTTAGTACCACTAAGCTGAAATACTACTTTAATAACTTTTGTAACTAACTGTAATTATTATACCTGCAGTGTGTGATATAAGATCCCGTACAAATTTACTGAAATGTAAACGCATGTCCAACAGGACAGGAAGATCCCGATCACTCTCACTCTCTAAGTTCTGCCTAGCACCATCTATATATTCCACAAATGTCTTAATTAGACAGTTACTGCCTTTGTCTATCACTCCAGATTCACTGCAACAATAACAAGAGGTCAGATTATCATGTACTCCAATTATCAATGAATATCAAACCTCAAAATTAAACAAGAGGCCCATAGGGCCTTAACGTCCATCTGGTTGAAATCTGCCCAGTAGTTTAAGAGAAGTCATATAAAGACATACTGTCAAATTTACCCCTTTTGACCCCGCCAAATTGTCCCCTGGGGGGTCAGGGCCTTCATTTGTACAATCTTGAATCCCCTTCCCCTTAAGATGCTGCCTGCAAAATTTAATTGAAATCTGCCTAATAGTCTCAGAAGAGGTGTCGTTTAAAGGCATACAGTCAAATTACCCCTTTTGACCCCGCCCACCTGTCCCCTTGGGGATCAGGGACTTCATTTGTACACTCTTGAAAGCCCTTCTACTATGGATGCTTCCTGCTATATTTGGTTGATATCTGTCCAATAGTCTATGAGAAGTTCTTGTTAAAAGGTAAACTATCAAATTTTCCCCTTTAGGCCCCGCCCACCTGTCCCCTGGTCAAGGGCTTCAGTTGTACAATCTTGAATCCTCTTCCCCAAGGATGCTTTTCTGCCAAATTTTGTTGAAATCTGCCCAATAGTCTCAAAGGAGATGTCGTTTGAAGGTATACTGTCAAATTTATCCCTTTTGGCCCCACCCACCTGTCCCCTGGGAGGTCAGAGACTTCATTTGTACAATCTTGAATCTACTTTCCCTAAGGATGCTTCCTGCCAAATAAGGTTGAAATCTGTCCATAAGTTTCAAAGGAGATGTTGTTTAAAGCAAAAGTTAATGACTGACGGACGACCGACAGGATTTGTATGAGAAAAGTTCACCTTGGACTAAAAATAATTCTTTAAAAGGGCTTGACAAAAACCCTGCTAATTAGTTTATATGTTGTTATTAGTACAAAATCCATCAGATGATCTTTAAAACATTTACCAATTTTGTAATTGACTGAGTCACATATTCCATATCACTTAAAAACAAGGAGAGGATAAAATGTCAAAGTTTACTGCTCTGAGTGGTAACTTTAGTGGTCATGATTGTTGGCTCTTAACAAAAATATTTGAAAAGATGCTGAAAGATATTTCTTGTTTAAGTGATATATTGAAATACTTACCTCTGAGCAAATGCTTTGTTGGTAGCCATTAATTCAAATATGTGAGCTAACTGTACACGTAGAATGTCCTTCTTTCTACGACGACGTGGATTTTCTTGTTTCCTTTCTATGGCTTCCTTTAAAAATGGTGATAATTCATCTAGAAGATCTCTGTAACAATTCAATAACTTTGTCTTTAGTATATAATAAAGTATGGAACAGTTCTTTATCAACTTTGTCTTTAGTATATAATAAAGTATGGAACAGTTCTTTATCAACTTTGTCTTTAGTATATCATAAAGTATGGAACAGTTCTTTGTCAACTTTGTCTATAGTATATAATAAATTATGGAACAGTTCTTTATCAACTTTGTCTTTAGTATATCATAAAGTATGGAACAGTTCTTTATCAACTTTGTCTTTAGTATATAATAAAGTATGGAACAGTTCTTGGTCAATAAATTTAATCATCTCTAAAATAGTTCTTTCAACAGCTAAGGTATTAAAGGCTTAATATGAGTCTTAAATATGAGCACATTTATTTACATCTAGACACACTGAAAATTAAGAAGTGACTTCCGATTTGTGAAGGAGAAAGTGTATGATATTGACAGCTTACAACTACGTACAGTTATCTTTATCCGTAAAGTTATTTTGCAGAAGAGTACCATTATTATTTAACTTTTAACTTTATTAAAGTCAAATATTGCCTTCTGTCATTTAGCATAGCTGTAAGTTTAGTTGACAGTCCTAGACAAAGGCAATGATAAATCATAACATGTGTTGTACTTACTTAAATACTGCTGGGTTTGTATAGCCTAAACCATTCACGATGGTAGCTCTCATGTCGGATATCTCACACTTGATTAAAGGCACTATGAGGTGAAACAGGTTAGCTGCAGTACATGCATTCCTACCATCACCCTTCTCTGATTCAGGAGAAGACCTGGTTAATGTTAACAGATTAATCACTGTACAGTAGTTCAACTAAAGTACTACAAATTGTTTGGGTAATATATCTGTATCCCTTTCAAGGGTCATCAACAACTTAAAGGCAGCCAGTCTTAAAATATTTAAAATGAGGTTAAACACAATATGCATTGATGGGTCAATTAAATGTGAACATAAAAAGTGTATGCAATTGTCATAAATTTGCTTTGAACATCATTCAACATTTCTTAATCCCCAATAAAGGAGAGAAATAACAATGGTTACAAACATAGTAATTAACATTAAATGTTCAAGCACTTATATAGGAATTTTCAACAAAAGCATTTTCATATATATGCAAAATATTTCCAAAGTTCAGACTTTAAATTGTTTTGTGATATACTTACCCAGGATCTGGTGAGGCACATCTAAGGGAGCTAACTGATTCTTTCTGGGCTATAGAACAACCCAATATGACATAATTCTGCCACAACTGCCAGTGGACATCCTTTTCTGTGGTTGGTTTTTTACTGGATGTACCAGATCTCAATAACGAAGACCCTCTGTACTCATTCACTATGTTACTGAAATTTTTTAATGACATGATTACTTATTGTACATGTTAACTAGAAGACAATTAAGGTTCAGCAGGCTACTTAATGAGTATACATATATAATCATAAAATTATACTTAAACAATTTATCACAAACATTTTAATCAGAATACCAGAAATTCTCTATAATAACTGAAGTAATGAACTGAAAAACAACTCTCACTGAGGTTGTGTGGTGCTACTTCTTGACTTTTTAACAGATAAAGTATTATTCATGTGATTCTGGTGATCAAGTTAAGTCTTGTGATTCTGGTGATCAAGTTAAGTCATGTGATTCTGGTGATCAAGTTAAGTCATGTGAT
>JAUMGZ010005307.1:0-10380 GCA_032359645.1 Pododesmus macrochisma | reverse complement strand
TCGTGAAAATCTGACCAACGGTTCTTGACAAGAAGTTGAAAATGTCTCAGCCAATCAGAAGCCATGGCAGCCATATTTGATGGAATTCGGCAAATTGGAACACAAATCTTAAAGGGGATCATGAAAGGAACATTCACAGCAAGTTTAATCAAAATTGTCTCAGTAGTTTTTGAGAAGTTTAAAATGTGAAAGTTAACGATGACGACGGCCGAATAAGTATAGGAAAAGTCCACTTTGACTTTGAAAAAATCAAGGTGGACTAAAAATCTTATTATGTATTAACTACTGGCAATTGACCAAAAATAAATCCAGGAAACCAAAGAGGTAACTCATATTCTGACCCCATAATTAAGAAACAAGAAAAAAACTTTGAGGTAAAAGTTAAACCACACATTTACACTTATGAAGTATGGTTATCTTGACTGTTGTGAAATAATAAAACTTAGAAATAATCAAATAAGTAATTGATACACATGAAAATCAATACACAATACACTGATGTCACCTGTCCTATAAAATTACTCCCAATAACAGGATGTCTAGTGGTACATGTTTCTTAAAAACCTAAAGTAATACTCACTCACATATACATTCATAGCACATCTGTCACGACTTGAGTCATATTACGTGCATCTAGACACATACACAGGTTAATATAAGTCTGTTAATACTGCCATCACTTATTGCTTATACTACAACATTTGATTTTGCTTTAAAATTTTCAAGTTATAAGTAATTTTTTATACACATATATACTAAGTTTTATTATTGTTTTGAGATTTGTTCAATAACATATGACAGGAGTTGGTTTATTTTCTACAGATTTTTAATATTCATTCCTTCAAATATTCTTCTTAAACTGTGTTTTTAAAACATAAATTGCTTTTATTTAACGTGAGCTTATGTGAACAATCATTAAAATCTAAGGTTCTATGGAATGAAAACACTGCAGTGTCAGTAGTTTGATCATTGTTTTAAATCTTTTAATGACATATTTTGTCAAATATTCTCCATTTTAGCCATCTAGTGGCACCCCCTGGAAGCCAAGTCCCATTGTTTGAATAAATCTGAATCCCTTTCCCCTAGTGATGCTTCCTACCAAGTTTGGTTGAAATTGGTCTAATGGTTTTGGTGAAGTTAAAAAATGTTATAAGTTAATGCCGGACTGACAGCATTTCTATGGGAAATGTCCATCTAGGACTTTCAGTCCACATAATCTAATGATAATTTTCAAAAGTTGAACTTTGTTTATGATGCTGTGTTAACAAATTTCCATCAATAATTTTAAGAAGTTGCTTTAAAGTCAATGTTGAACTCGGCTTAAAAAGAAAACATAAATGTGTATTTATAAGTTTATCATTTTAAATATTAATTTTACATGTAGATTCTATTACAGCTGGGTATAGCTTAAATGTTACAAAAATTTTGTTTGTTTGAATAATTTCTTAAATGTTATTACAAAATGCTTGCTTTTAATTAAACAAGAGGCCCATCAGGCCTTAACGTCTATCTGGTTGAAATAGGCCAAAAACTAAATATTTGCATTTGAATACTTTTGACCACAGGGCCATGCCTTAAACAAACTTGGTTCTCCATACCCTTACGTTATTACATAACAAAGAATTAAGCACTAGGCCTTCAAGTTTACAAGAAGCTTTTTTGAAATTTTGTAAAAATAATTCCCAATTTTGGGCCGGAAAGAAGGCTCCCCCTGGGGGCCAAGACCCTACATTTAACAAATCTGAACCCCTTCCCCTAGGAATGCCTTCTACTAAGTTTGGATGAATTTGGTCCAGTAGTTTTGGACTAGAAGTAAAAAATGTGTAAAAGTTAACACATTTGCCACAGTGTTAAACTTTGACCCTAAAACACATAATCCATTTTTAACCCCAGGGTCACGCCTTGAACAAACTTGGTTGTCCATGCCCTCAAGTTACTCATACCAAAACATTAAGCTCTAGGCCTTCTAGTTTATTAGAAGAAGATTTTTTAAAAGTTGACAAATTTGCCCCTAGTGTTGCCCCCTAGTGTTGCCCCATGGGGGCCGAGCCCCTTCATTTGAACAAATCTGAATCCCCTTACCCTATGGATACTTCCTACCAAGTTTGGATGAAATGGGTACAGTGGTTTGGGAGAAGAAGTCGAAAATGTGAAAAGTTAACGACGACAGACAACAGACAGGATTTGTATGGAAAAAGTTCCACCTGGGACCTTTGGTCCAGATGGACTAAAAACCTAGAATATGTTACAAATTATTAAACTAAACCACTTATTTAGGCTATAAGTTAAAGAAGAAAATATATTCAACCATTAGAATTTAGTCATCATTTTGACAGTTTTTAAATATTTACATGCAAAAATAAAACCTTTCATTTCATAATTATTTAATTTAACCAACTTTCCACAACATTGTGACATATAATATATTACTTTTTTACAATTTTACAAATGCTTGATTATGTTTTTTTCCAGACTTTTGCTAGAATATTGTCTATTTTTATTTTTAAATTTGTTCAGCGATGTCCTTGAATATGATTGCTAATGTACATGCATAATGTTACTTTCCATGCAACATTTGACTGGTATCAGACTAATTACTAATGGTTTTCATCTACAAGTTACATTATTTTTTAAAATAAGTACTGTCTGTAGTATCTTAACATTCTTCTATAGTTAGCCTGCAGTTATTCTACATACGGTAACATCTGGACTAAATTAATATTTCATGTATATATGATCGCAATCATTAGACAGCATTTGTTAACAGAGAAATATGCACGTTATTACTGTTACCTCTGATGGGTTTGTTTTTTTACTTTAAGAGATCATGTACGTAGATGTACATGCAGAAAACGTCAATAAAAAGCCGCCAGACAAAGTGTGAATTCATGTCCACAAATTTAATTATTAAATAACCATTGCAGAAATTTACACAAAATAGAACTGATAATACATTCTATAAAGTAAACTTTTAAATAAAATCTTGACAGCACTAGTTTTTGTAAGTTTCCATTTTTAAACAAAGTGCAAGCCAACTTTTCCCCCACAAAACTTAAGTTGTTTTTCAGTACACATGTACCTAAATATCTTGTGTTTCACAATCACAAATAAGATTTTGAAAACAAAATTCCATACACTAAATTTTTAAATGTTGCTTTAATACTTGTTGTTGTTGTTGTTGTTGTTGTTGTTGTTGAGTTGTAGATCATAAGACTTAGTCAAAGAATACTTGAATGATACTTATAAAAGATCTACATGTATGTTCAAATATTCAATCAATAACATTCAAGTTTACTTACTTAATGACAGCATAATACAATATCTATGTCACAAGTTTATGTCAATATTTCAACACAATCCCGCATGTACATTCCTTTATACCATGGATAAACCCAACTAAGCTTATTGTTTGTAATTATATTGGCACATATCTATATATAATACAGTTCTTGTAATAGTGATGTCGTCTTTTATTCCCATGTGTATTTTTAGAATAAAATCTGCATGTATGTAATTGATAACTAATTTAAACTATCTATGCAGATATGAAACTTCATTTCTGACATAATATTCCATAATGAAGATAATCTAAATTCAATATCATTGATCAAAATCTGCTTTGTTAAAATGGGTGGTAATTACTTTAGGTATTTTCTGTAAATACATGTTGATATTTGAAAACATGCTATCTACAACCATAATTACCTGTAAATGTCATTTCATTTATCCCTGCCATGCATGTAAACTTTGATAATATTGCATATTGTTAATTAACACATGTTCATTTTGACATCATATGAATTAGATAATCTAATATTTTTTTCAATTTTAACTATCCTGGATGAACATCTCGTAAACTTTGATCCTTTTTCTATTAAGTTGAGTGCTGGTTTCACCGTCTCGATGTCAACGTCATATACTTTTTATTACACTGATAACATGATCATAGCTTTGTCCTATGGAGAAGATCA
Source organism: Pododesmus macrochisma (assembly GCA_032359645.1). Lineage (NCBI taxonomy): Eukaryota > Metazoa > Mollusca > Bivalvia > Pectinida > Anomiidae > Pododesmus > Pododesmus macrochisma. The sequence continues at coordinate 6,409 of JAUMGZ010005307.1, read as the reverse complement.
ATAACTTAAACATCACATCGCTTTGTGACGTTAAGAGATAAGATTTACATATTTAACTGAATTCATGCTGACGTGGACGTTGTTAATGCTTTTTTATGCTCGACTTTGAAAGTCATTCTCCGACTCCTATTATGATGCATAAAACAAGGACATAACATAACATACTATCTAATCTTAAAGTACCCATTGCCTACAGATATTCTTAAATGTTACAAGGAAGCATAATGACACTAAACTGCAACTTATGATTAATATTTAATAACAAGTTGTTATTTTCAAACTGAATATATCCCTTCCAATAAAAATTTAATTTGCACTTTGACTTGTTCCTGAAAATTGATATTTGCATAAAGATGTTTTATAGTATTAATCAACTACAAAAGGACATTTCATTTTTTGAAAAATGATTTATACCAAAACATAACCCTTATCGCCCGTACATATTGATCTGTGTTTTCATCCTATGTGATTTTGACTGTACATTACATACAGAGATTGTGACTCATTATAAAGTAAGCACTAGCACAGTTGGAATTGATCAGATCAGTGCACTAGGTCTGGAGTATGCACTACATCTTATCTAACAGGTCGTTTGTTCCTCATATGAATATTCATAAAGATTACATAACCCTTTGCAGATATGAGGTGCAATCAATCTCAGATGTTTTAATACACATGCTTCACGCAATCTTTGTCTGGATTGGTATGAAAGGCATTACAATAGGATGTAATGGTTGGGTGAACTTACTTGAACTATAGCAGGAAGACATGTAGTCTTTAATGTCTGTGTACTGTACTTTATTTACTTCAGTGCACCACTTTCTTATCAATCAGCTGATTAGTTATATTTATAATAGGAATCAATGGTATCAAATCTTTATCTTTTATTGCACCAATTACACTGATGCTAACAGGATTTCCATGAATAGTTCACTACCGTATTCATGGTACTATGGCCTCATGTAATGGGAAGCATAACAATTTGGTGATTTTGTTCCAGGAGGTGACTTGAGATACATTAATCCAAATATAATGTGAGACAACAGGTTCATGTCCAGAACCAATGGTTAATCCACAATTTTTACTTCCTTCTGTCCACAAGTGCAAGTCTATTGATTTTCACTGCTTGCAATAAAATGACATTAAATTGTCAACTGTATACATTTTATATTAGTTTTGAGGGAATGTTAAACACATCAAATCTAACTGAAATGCCAGAAGAATGCATCTGTGTTACAAATCAGGAAAAACCTTGAATATCATTGAGCAACAACAATATATTGGATCAACAAAATTTCATAAAAGAAGCCATTTCTTTCTCTGCTTTTTTAAAAAATATTTTATGTTCTTAATTAAGTTCCTTAAAGAAATCTTCCAAATTGTAAGTGGACTGAACTGCATATAATAACTGTGTTTAACCATGTTTATCTAAGTTTAGAATTTTCCTTTTTTAAATTCTGTTTCATAATACTAAGACATTCTGTTTCATAATACTAAGACATTTTTAGGAAACCAACATTTAAGATTTGACAAGTTGATTTATAATTTATATATTAAGATTCTTGAAAAATATCCTAAACAATATGACAGCAGATTGAAAACGAAACTAAATTGACATTTCAGCAATTATTCTACAGTTACCTCATTTCCTCTCTCATTTTTGGCCAAATAAGAACCTAAGGAAGATCGTCATGTCTTCATATGCCACAGCAAAACTCACAAATAATCCAAAAACACTATGGGTCATTGCACAAAAATCCCTAAGTCAAATATAGAGCTAATACCTTTAACTGCATAGTCCATATCTACACTAGAAGCATAAATGGTAAGGATATCCCCCACATTAAAGAGAATCTTCTCTATCAGCCTGTCTTTAGAGGGCACAGATGACACAGCATTCTGGTTGTTATTCCCAAAGTCATCACACTTATGAGCCATTTCTAACACAACGTCCATCTGTAAATGTAGAGATAATGTATTAAAACACAAATTATGGATAAGGACATGAATAAATAAATATATCTAAAATGTACTTTGTACATGGTTTTCATGAAAGGTACCTCTTTATATGATTAACATTTCCAACCAATTCTAATATTAGCAAACATATTTCAATATTAAAGATATCCTTCAAAATTAAAACCACCAAATTTTAAAAACCTTGAAAATAAATAAGGTTAAGGTTAGATATTAATCTTGTTCAAAAATCAAGATCTTCTGAAGTATGAACACAATATTATTACAATGGTAGAATGGTTTACTCTTAGCCCTGTACTTCACAGTGTCGACACAGTTCACAGTTCCGACAGAGTCAGACAGTAGATAACTGGTGATCAGACTCATGAGTTATTGATATAGGCACTTTCAACAGAACACATAGACAGCATAATTAACAACAAACAAAAACAAGACCACCATAAAATGTATCACTGTGTGTTGAAATCCCTGTCTAATCAAGAATTCTGATTCAATCTATCCAATAGTTCCTGCTTCCTGTTAAATGCACTGTGCACAGCATTTTAATCAAAAAGTATAATTTAAAATGAATTAAATTACATAACATAATGTAACTTGGTACTGTATTAGATGAATGAAGATGTATGTATCATTTAGTTGATGGTAGTACCCTTTATATGAAACTAGTTCACCCCAGAATAAACTGTACAGACATCTATCAGTTAAACAGGTACACTAGAATATTCACATTACATGTTGCACTTAATCAACACAGTATTCCCTTTCATCAGGCTGCCACAGCTAAATATAAACATCACAGACTCATATTTAATATCAATAATAAATTCTCAAGTGGAGACTCATTGAAAATTTTCAATCTTTTATTCTATATATACATATGAACTCCAATCCTATTTTTTTGTGGCACACTATTTAGTATTTCCTGGATGATTGTCCGAAGTCATATAGGCAGCTTTGGTGGGAGGTTTCTGTCAGATATCAGTTTATAATACATGTACACATAAAAATCTACTTTAACAGTCAACTGTGGTAAGTTAAATAAATGGAGTTATTGAATCTGACATTTACATTGTAACCCCACCCAGTGACTGCATGTTAAATGTGTGTGTAATGATGATAACTTGGTGTTATAATAAAGGGATTGTTTACACTCATTTATCTATCATTTTGTGAATATATTTCTATGTATATAAATTACCGTATTAGACCTAATAAGTGCCCATGTCCCTATATGCCCCCCTCCCTTTTTAAGCACCTACGGCCCTTTATAATAGCTAAGATCCATTACAGGAGAGCAATGTGGTATATTTATTCACAGTGCTTGAATTCGTAATATGGTCCTAATAAGCAGCCCCTTTCACCATTTCTAATTTTTTAAGGGCCCTGGGTGCTTATTAGGTCGAATACGGTAGGCCAGGATTGCAACAAATAGATAGGTTGTTTTACTACTCTATGTTCAAACGGCCACGATTGCAACAAATAGATAGGTTGTTTTACTACTCTATGTTCAAACAGAGTCAATTTAAACACTTAAATTCATTTCTCAGCTTATTTGAGTTTTTCCAAAGTTTACTTTACAAACCTGGGTTCTGACATTTTAAAATCAGAATTTGTTATGTTAGATTGGTAAAAAGGTAGGGGAGCATTAAAACTTTCATATGAGGCTTTATATAGACCATGTGTCATGTAAACATGATAATAATCATCTGACATAGGGAAAATAGATCATGCATACATGCATGATAAGTGAGAAAAAACCACAAGAATAATAGCAGTAAAATACAAGTAGGGATCTTTAATGAGTAAATACCACAATAAAACTGTTATGGATAATAACTGAAATTGTTCAATGATATCATCTACTGATTATTGAAGGTGTTTCATATGTACAATTATACACATGTTTTCTGGAAAGCAGCTAAAACAAATCTTGGGCCATATTGAATGGAGTGCAGCAACATCAGATAATATGTTTGAAGAAAAAAAGTTGATAATGTGAACATTAATGACCGACAGAAGGACAAATTGATAAATCATAAAATCCACTAATTGGACATGGTCAGTCACGGTGGACTTAAAGACTTCTTCATAAACACAGTTACATCATATTTCTTCAAGCAACACTATGTAAACCATGTAAATATGACCTTTATGTTTGACCTCGACTATTATTTTGAGATCATTTTATAACAGCATTACTTTATCCTGGCACTTTAACAATCTATACACACCAAGTTTTGAAATTTGACCTTCGATCTTTAGGCATGTAGAAAAATAACTTGTTAATGATACATACAAAAGCAAACAAAATTTTGGAATTCTGTATGAATCCAAGTCAGGTGGTAGAGAACAACATTTTGTTTAAGACTGTTAAAAAGGTAACATAAACATCTAAAGCAGAAATCATTATCGTGAAGCTTACTTTTGGACTGTAGGTTTTAAGGATTCCTTCATATACACATCCATTTTTCACTTGCAGCTGAACAACACAACCCTGCAACAAAAACAGAAATGAAAATATTAAAGATCATCAAGTTCACTGAACACACACAAATATATCTCATCATCAAACCTGACATCAAAATTACTAAATTATAGATGTTCCAGACACAAATAGCAGCAGACGCAGGATAAAATTACTGCAATGTCCACACAATAATATATACAAATTAACTGATGTCTGGATGGGGGTTTTCCAGTATGATATAAAACACTCTTTTTGTCAGCTATGCTGGTGAACATTCATCTTTATTACAATTGGACTGAGGCCAAACTGAGAGGCACTTCACCAATTAACTCCATACTTGTATAGTAGTGGATTTGGAGCAGTCACTTAGTGAGGGATGCTGATGCTGATGCTGCTACTGCTGTTGCATATATATCCAGAATTGCACATACATAAAATATGTCACTAACTTCCGTTTCCTGTTTAGTCTTTCAGAGAATTCAAGAACAAATTGTCTCTTTCTTGGAAATTATTCAACTTTCAAGTTGTATTCTAAACAACAAATATAAAGACAATTTCTGATTTTATTGATCTAATCAAAAGCTGGATATGTAAACAACACAAGAGAATACACCATCAACTATTTGATGACTATTGATTTCGAAATAATTTACTTGAGGGATCTCCATAACATTATTAAGTTAAGTGCACATCATCTGTCGACTCATATCCTACCGGTATTCCAAATGCTGTAAATTGTCATCACAAGTCAAAAACATGTGTAAAATCAAATTTCAGTACATGTAAAATGCTTTAAAATATATGGGTTTTTTCTCATAAAACATGGCATGTGTACAAATAGATTAGTTGTACTTGTTTTACAGATTACTCCCACTAGTTTACTTCATCTCTCTAAATTATTCAAGGCCAGTTGATATACAACTAGGTTTTCTTTGTACTGAAATATTTAAAGAAAGCAAGCATTCTGATATGAGCATTAATATACTATTTTCTTTTCAGGATTTCAGTTAATTCTTTAGGCTGCACTTAGCTAAGAAAGAATATTAGTGCATGCAAATTTCCTTCTTTGTGCAGTGATGTTTTAATAAGTAAAATTTCAATCCCTGTGTTATCCTGTTCAACGACACCAGATTGAAGACATGATTTTCTCCAACATGTGTATAAATGCATGATTAAGTTATCCTATCATGTATGCAAAACACTCAGTAGGATATCTTGTCTTATATTACCTGATACAGGTCATAATAATCAGATGACACCATACATAGTGACATTGTGAATGCAGCATAAATATAGCATGAACAACATTTCTTGCCAGAATTCTCTAATTTCAAGGCATTCAAATATAACAAGTAATCAGCTCATCAAACAAGAGGCCTTGTGGTTTTTAATGTCCATCTGGTAGGAATGTAGCAGTATAATTTCATTTGGAATTTTATTTATCTATAAGATTTTTGAAGTTTTGTTAAAATGTCCCCTTTCTGATATCCTAGTGTCAACCTCTGAGGTCCTAGTTAAATTCCTTCAACAAATCTGTAACCCCTTCACCAAAGGATGCCTCCTACAAACTAGTAACCCAAGATTACTTCACATGCACACATTAGGGTCTACATCAGCTTCTACATCAAACACTTACTTTTTGAGTCAGCCAACAATTGAACTTACTTTTTGAGTCTAATAAAATCTTTTATATTTCTAAAATATACTGTCTCTAAACACTAGTTTTTAAATAAAATCAGCACCATCAGCTAATGTCATGTCAGTACTTTCAAATGTAAGGACAAATTACAAATGTAATGTATGTTTAACAAGAGGCCCAATGGGCCTTAACAGTCACCTGAGTGCATTGGTCAATTACATTTTGAATAATAGTGGTATTGAAAGGTTAAATGAAGATAAGGACAGTTAAAGCAAGTCATATACACAGCAGGCATTTGCAGGCTGCCAATTGTGCAAAGAGCATGC
>JAUMGZ010005296.1:0-10380 GCA_032359645.1 Pododesmus macrochisma | reverse complement strand
ATTACTAGTCTTGATGTTTGTTGTGATGTCGATTTAATTAATTACATTCCGGTGCTTTATTGTTTGACGCAGTTATTATTTGTTTGTCAATGTCTCTCGTTCTGTTGATCCTATCCATACTGTATTTTACCCTTATCGGCCATATTTACCTCGCACTCCACCCTCGGGATAAATGACAGTTTCGGGTAAATTAATCTTCAAATCACTCTGCTTACAGGGCTATACATGTACAGTATTAAACACATTAACCTGTCAAAAAGTTGCGCTCATATTCACGCAAGAGTTTTAAAGTAGGACTGGAAAATGATTCCTTGCAACGATAACGCTAATTATAAAAATATAGAGAAATTATAAGCTTTTATAAAACTTGTACCATATACATTTTATCAATAGACAACAGTTGTCCCCACCCCCTCTCCCTCTCTCTCTCTCTTTCTCTTTAGTAATATTGTAAGTGTATTGTTTACAGATTCGTTTGTAATTGCTCAGTTGATACTATTTGATACATTGTAATTAACAATTCAAGTACATGCCGCTCTATATTATAGTTCAATGGTTTATGAAGAATTCAATTTACGTTTTATTTAAACAGTGTAATATACATGGGAGTATAAAACGAAAACATGAGAAAATTAAGGCCAGCTTTAGCTTTAGACATTTTAATGCCAAATTGAAACAAGTAAAAGGAGCAATATACCTAGGCAAACAAACCAGATGAGGCTACGTGCCAGATCATGTTAGTGATGAAAATCCATGTTTTAGACCTTACTAAACAAATTCTCGCGAGTAAATACATAGACATGCTCTCGTTTAATTTAGGAGAAGGTTATCATTTCACGTATCCATGTATGGTGTCCAAACCTCTTTGAAAGAATTCTTTCCGGTTTCGGTTATGAAGGTGTACCGCGTGACACAAAAGGAGTAGAAATAGTTTTTTGTTGTCTGCTCGTTGTCGGCCATTGCACATAAAATAGTTCTTTTTGTATTATTGTGCGAAGTGGACCAACATAGTATTACATAACATTTTGATTTTAGTTTTTTTTTTTTTTATAAACCATGGAAGAGTGTACGTCGCGCTACACAAAAATGTATTAAACGAGTGAGTTATAAATCATCTTACATGTTTATTGATAATTTAGCCATTTTCATGACGTTACTATACATACATCCAATTTCTTCAACATAAAATTGACATGATTCAGGTTGCATTTTTGTATTCTACATAAAATAACTGTAAAATACCTTTTTGTAACCATACTTTTTTCTTCATAGACAACGCATGCGTAGATAATGGTTTCAGTTATCAACCGGGGGATACATTCACGGCTTCAGATGGGTGTAACAAATGCACGTGCACTTCTACTGGCGTGGCAGCATGTACAGCCATGTTATGTCCACCTGTTACAACTACCTTAGGTGCCCCTCTAGGTAATCAATGTTATATGTATACAGCATTTAGTAGCCAAAACATTTTTACAAATATATTTTCTTTTTTATTTGAATTATATCTTGCTGATTTCTATTTCCGTTTTTCAATTTGCTTGTTAAATTGTCGTTGATTTTGTTTAGGTATACTAACTTATTTTCATTGTTCTAAAACCATTCTGTTTAAAATCACCAGTAAATTTTAAATTCATTATGAACAGATTGTTTCCTGATTGATACGTTTGTTTAATACCAATCGGATTAAAATCAGGTTTTTCGGCTCCACTAACTCCATACTCCGCCACAACTCCATGAGGCCGTGTCGATGATCTTAAGATTAACCAATCAAAATTCGGCTGGCAAAATTCAACTAGTGCTTCGGAACACACGCTTAAACAAAAAAGGCCTGAACTATATCGAGCGGTAAGGTAAGATGGCGGCGCTCTTTGATGTAGCTCACGCGCAATAAAACCAATTTAATGTACCTTTTTTGCTGGTAGATCTATATGATTTGAATATACAATTTCATTTCTTAAATGCTTCAATCTTTTAAAATCGTTTCAATTTTCTCATTCAAAGATTTTAACTAACAAAAACAGTTTGAAAGTTGCTGTCCTGAAACTCGTAGTCTAAAATGTATTAATATCTTCGCTATTTGTTCTAATTCACAGAAAGGCACAATCATGAACCGGAAGTCATTTTTACCGGGATATCCATCGTTTATATGTTCTAATCCCGTCGAGATGTTCTTATGTGATGAAACTATGTTGATTTCTGTGGTATTAGAACAAATTACTTACTTGTCAAAAACGCATTTGAGAGAAGAGTTTTGATTGGTTTATAATATAATGAAATTAATAAACTGCTGGGTCATTGGGATGACCTCGTCTACTGGACTGTGGCGGAGTACGAAGTTAGCATAGCCGAACAAATAACTGACTTAATTTTAATCATATTGGTTATAAATACAAATTCAGCAATTTGATATGTTTTCCTTCCAAAGCCACCTGTCTATACAACGGTATCACATACAATGTTGGAGATGCATTCAACGCCACAGATGGATGTAATAAGTGTGTCTGCAGTCACACTGGGGTTCCTGTGTGCACCAAAATGTACTGTGCTCGTATGTATTGGCGTTCTATATTATTTCTTTCTAAATCTCTTTCTTGCATTGTAAGATCGAGTCACACCTCTCGACATTATTTGTTGTTGAAGAAAACAATATACCTGTTTCTTGAAATGCAGATACTAGAAGGTGAAACACAACACTGTCAGTTTTTTTTTGTTAGCCGAGTGTACAGGTCTAGGGCGGTCACCCTGAAGATAGCTTTAAACTAAATGCCCTACACATTGCGTAATGCATATTGTGCGTGCGCTTTGTTCAATACTTTAAAATGATTACAAAATATTTACTTTATACTATGTATTTCACACACACACACACACACACACACACACACACACACTATTCGGTAAAATATGCTGTACAGTCAATTTCCTAGGTTTTCTTTTTCCTGTTTTGAAAATTCCTTTTTTTTTTTGCTAAAAAAATATTCTTTAGACACCCATTTTGATACTCATTTACAACTAACTAGAAATGTGACATTTTTCCAAACATTTGGTAGCTTAAAGATTGTGTCTGGCAAGTCTATATTCAAGTACAAATGTTGTTCAGAAGTTGCCTTTTTCTGCAGTCGAAAGAAGGAAGATGACTGCATTTATACTATTTATTTGTAGCTCCCGGTTGTCAATATGAGGGACGTACGTACAATGAGGGGGATAGTTTCGACAAAGATTGTAATACATGCACATGTAGCAATGGACGTGTAACATGTACAGATATATCGCCTTGTCCTATCCGTGTTGCCATTGGAGGCGGAAGTAAGTTATCACGGCGGGAACGCAAAATGAAATAACTTATATCCATAATATATTTCAATTTTTTTTCATTTATTTTTTGAATTGTTTCTGTGTGTTGTAGGTTTATTGAATAATGATTTTGTATTGTTGGCAAACGATTTTTATTTGTGTACATTAAGTTTTGATGCGTCTCTAATACGAGTATTACGAATATTGTGCCTCTCTTCCTCGATTGCGTATGTTTGTTCAAGCATTACATGTCTGGTTATGTCAAATATGTGAATGATACTCAAAATTCTACGTTGAGAGAGAGAGAGACAGAGGAAGACAGAACAAAGAGGATAGCGAAACAAAATAACCGTTGAAAATGACCACGGAGTAGTACATTGCCCCGAGAGAGAACTAAGCTGACGATTTCGATAATGTACGGATGAGAAGAATTTAAACGCGCACATTTACAATTTTGGCAAGACAATTTTGTTTTATTGTTTGGGTGTGGCTTTTGTACATCATAACCATCGTAATTCCCCCACCCCTTCCTTCCTTTGCTCTGCAGCTTTGATTTACCGAAGTGTTGTTTATTTGCTCTATAGCGTCCATTAATGACGGCTTCTTCGAAGCTAAATCCGGAGCTGGGGACGGGATTGTCTCACACAGAGTTTTGGCTCTTTCCTCTTATAAATATCATATTTATTAAAGGCATGTTTCAGATTGAATTTTTGCATTAAGAACCAACAATAATGACACTTCATTGGTTCAAAACCTAACATTCTAATTTATTTTGGTTTATTTTGTCAGAGCCATGTGTGTATAACGGTGTTACATATTCATCTGGTAATGGTGGATTTCCTTCGGCTGATAAGTGCAATACGTGCTACTGCAGCAACGGTCACGTGAGCTGCACTGAAATGTTTTGCGCTACCATTGCCCCTACAGACCCGAGTAAGTTTAAATCCGTACATATGATAATTCTCATATAATGTGATCGGTTTGTTTGTGGAGGACTTCAAATAAATAAAGATATGTTGCTGATTACAATTCAAAAAAATGTTGTTAAGTATAAAGTTACGAGTGTAAGTAAGGCCATATTGGTTGATTTTGCATTAATAAGATTGCAATACGCCTCATGTAGTGTCTGTCATTTTCTCATAAGGTCAATGTTCCGTTTCATATCAAATGAACCTAATTATGTTATTCTGAAAATATCGAAAAATAACACAAACATCAGTGCACAGAATAAGACATTTCATTAATTCAACTCATCTAACGTGAACTATATGGTAAAAAAGGGACATGACCAATGTCAAATCATCGTATTCAATAACTCCAAATATACATATAATTTCGGTTTCCACTATAGATACATGTCAATTAAATGGTGTTACACACAGTAAAGGGGATACTTATCCTGCTGAAGATGGATGTAACCATTGTTTCTGTTCGGGTAATAACATGACAGCATGCACAGAAATGTACTGTATGGCCGAAATCGGACGACGTAAGTACACTAGGTCAGATTCAATCATAGAACTCTTTATACTGTTGTGACATACTGATTTTGCGAAGCTTTCCCATAACATTGTGCTTTGACAAACACAATTTAGTTAAGCTAACATAAGCATTTTGGAACCTGTTCTCTGCAAATCTTTGGTAGCGTATATACCTGTGAATTTGCAAAGGTGCGTTCCGGACGTAAAATTGTAACCACAACAAAATATATACACTAACCTTTCGTTCACATTCTGTCTTTCCAAAATTGGTATCAACAATACCAAATGTGAGCAATAATAATTAAAAACTAACTTATGATAGTCATTCAAAACAGAACAAAGAAGGAGAAAACAACAGGACCAACAGATTAAAATGATATTGACAAACAATCAATAGTTCCACCAGAATAATACCGTCAGAATAAACTTACAAACTGAAGCAGCTATTATAATAAAGCACATACACAACATCAGAGCGAAATCACTAGGTATGTCAGGAAAAATAGCTATTTTAAATATTTACTGTGACGTCGATCTTTTAATTCAAAACTGATTTGCTTGATGCAGCTTATGTTTGTTGTCAATTTTTTTTTGTTAATTCTACTTGTCTTGTGGATTTGTAGGTGACTTAAGAGCAGTGCTTCAATCTTTACAAAGTGAGTATATATCATATTGGAAAATATGAACCATGAAAACACTTAATATCAATAAACTCATCAAGGAATACGCAAGTTACTAATTAAGATGCACAAGAACTTTTATATATTCTATTTCCGAAACGTAAGACTTATCAGTACGCTTACATGACAACATAACTATAAACTAATCTACACAATTGTACGATAAGTTTGATTGATCAGAGTATTTGGTTTATTATTACTTTATTGTCTTAATTCAATTATATTTATAGGAAATACTTTTGCTGCTGTACACTTCTTACAAGGTAATTTTACACACCAACCAGCAGTTTACTAATATCAAATTTGCACTATAAAAGTACTACATGAACGTAAATTATTATGTGTGCGTGTGGAAATTTAGACATTTACGGTGCAAATGATTTTTATACATTGTTGTAACAAGCGCTGCGTAAGCCGTAACGATTGAAGTATTATAAGCAATTTTTTTTTATAGAACCAATTTTAAAAATTAATTTCATAAGGGAAACACAAAAATGAAATGCAGAAGGTTTTCGTAAATTGAAACTTTAAGATTTTAAACAGTTTGTGTTGATTATGAATTAGGATATTGTGATTATAATGGAACAATGCATGCTCCCGGGGGACCAAGGTTTCCGGCAATGGATGGCTGTAACACCTGCAATTGCTATAATGGTCACGTGGCTTGTACAGAGATAGGATGTGCAGGAAATGGTGCTGATGTTGGAGGACGTCGTAAGTTTGTGAAAAAAGCGACCAGAATATACGGAATGTAAGATTGACGCAACTGAACCATACAACATTTATTTTTGAAAACGCTTCCTTGACCCTGCTAGCAGTCTTGCAGTCTATGGCCGTTTTGATTAAGGTTCTCATGACGATTTAAAGTCATTTTAATTCCTCTGTGAAGCAAGATATTCAACTAAAATACAAAACCCAACAAAGGTCGATCGTTTCCTATTTGACTGCGCATTGTTTTTGTCCTTCTTTACTATCGTGATTTTAACCCCACCCTCTTGGCTATATAGCTTTGGTTTATCGAGTTCTTGTCTATTCTAAGTTCATAAATTCATTTTCTTTGAAGCGTCCATTAATGACGGTTGCTTCGGAGCTAGACTTGGAATTCGGACGAGGGTTTCTCACACAGAGTATTGGCTCTTTCTTCTTTTAAATATAATATTTGTGTGGCATTTTTCATTTTGTAATTTTTTTAATACAATGTAATTAAAAACAATAAATACATGCATAAATACGAAAAGATAGGCACGTGTTATAACTAACAAGTCTTCCTTAATTTTGACGACAAGAGATCGAATCATAAAACATCCATAAACGGAAATAACAGCAAAATCATTGGTGAAACACACGTTCAAATGTCTTCATTATTATATTTGCATTATCTAACTTACACAGCACGGCAAATTATATCAGCAATTTGCATGGTCATGTGTCTGTAAAATCAATCTTTTTGAACGGTAATTACGCGCTTTTGTTCTTCTTATTCACGTTTTCTAGTTTTCAAAAGCTCGTATGAAAAGATATCTAAGAAATAAGTACTTTGACGATACGTGAAATTTAAAGATCATACTTTCCAAAAATATTGTGTCAACTTTCCACCTTTAGATAAAAAAATTGAAAATCCAAAGCGGTTGTCCTCTTTTAGAAAACAAAACCATCACATTCTAAAACACGTAAACAAGCCGCATTTTACATAGTTCGTGCTTCAACAGTTTTAAACAAATTTACGGAAAAACTATCTGATTTATTTCCTCATTGTATGACATAATCTTACGAAAATGAAAAACCAAAGAAAAGATTCCTATTTTTTGATTGTATTATAATTAGCCAACAGTCACTTCTAATTAACGATTTACAGTGCCTGATCTTGGGTACAGCGGGGTCATTTCACAGTTGTTTATTTCCTTAATATCTCAAAATGGCACTGTTTAATATCCAGTGGAACTAGACTTTTGTTCACTAATGTCATGTACATGATATGATGTATAGGAAATGGTGATGGTATAGTAGGACGGCGTCAGTTTGGTTTCCAACTAGAAACGAGAACCACATATAATCTGGTGCAAACAATGCAGCGACAAGACACCAGAGTAGTGAGTGCAAACTAGCACAACATTTGACAATTTTATTAGTCAAGAGCTTTTTGCTAAACATTATTTAGGATAGTTATCAATTGTATTTCGATTTACCTGTGGTTGAAGATGTCTACAATAAGACAAATAAAACGCGGCCGATGGCCTGCATACAGGAAGAAGTGAAATATAAATGTTATAGTATTAACGGAACAAAGATTACCATGCGTCATTTTAAACTAATTCGTACAAAATAGATAACTTGAAGTCTTCTGTATGAATACACAATTAATACAATCTGAATTATGTCTACAATAAATAAACAATGTATGAAGTGGTCATTCCATAATATCAATATTTTGTTCTACTTGCAAGTATTATCGTTTTCTACTTTTCCAAAGTTTGTGTGTACAATGGCACATGGCACTTGTCCAGCAGAACCGGATTTCCATCAACAGATGGTTGTAACACATGCACCTGTAATGACGGTTTTGTGAGTTGCACAGAAATGGGCTGTATAGACAATAGAGCCCATGCTACACCAGGTAAGCATGCATTATGTACAATGCATTGAATTCAAAATAAAGATTACCGTATTTTGTTTGTTTGTTAGTTAGGGCTTAACGTCACTATATGATAGGACAGGGAGAGAAGCAGCGACAAGAACGGGTAATAGAGATAGTTCAAAAGGTGTATGTGCCCGTGCGACGGCGTCTCCGCTGACTCTTCTATCGAAATTTTCATGGGGATATTTATCGTGCCAGTTGGTTAAAATCCCTGTACACGGGATCGCCAGCTTAGCGTCCTAAAGGGTGAATATGGATGTAAAGGTAGCAATACGTATATTCTATGTGTGAAACGAACTATGCATGCAAAAAATGCTAAAAAGCAAACACAAAATAACAATTAACCTTTTTAATGTTATCGTTGATGCTATACATATCGAACTGGGTAAGGATGTGTTTAATTTCTTAAGATATCACGAAGTTCTGCTGAAGATTTTGATTTTTTAGATATTTTTTGCGTTAACATGCGAATGTCTTAATGGGAAACTTGGTATCGCTAAAATTGATAGAATTTAATTACAATAGTAAATGCGGTAAGAATTTCAGCATATCATCTGATCTCGACATGTCTATGATTTGCTTTTCTGTTTATTAGTTCAACTCATTGACAGTCTTCTTTTTCAAAGCTACATTCTCTTTGCGCGACTTCCTGCTGAATTCCTGTATATTTATACTTGAATTATGTTACTTGATGATGACCTTGTACTGCCCTTATTTCTCATTTCTTAGGCACATGTCTTGTAAATGGAGTGTCGTACAACACAGGTGCTTCATTTAAATCACCAGACGGATGTAATACATGTCGCTGTTCTGAAAATGGTTTTGCAATGTGTACCGAGATGGCTTGTGCCCAGTTGGGTCGTCGAAGACGTAAGTATCTGAACGGTTTCCCTAATGGCCATACAAGACACATTTGACACTTACTTATGCATCATTACTGCTACAGTGGGCCTAACTTTGCACACATGCATTGTAACTACATCGCCCAAGTGATATTAGTGTTTTGTGTTAAAAACTATTAATACAAAAATGCGAATCGAAACATGCCCCAATAAATAGAATATTTAAAACAGGTTACACCCTCGTATACTTTAAACGATACATTTTTATGATATAATTTGAAAAAAGACCAATCATTTAGTCAATTTTGAACCATTTCGTTCACTTTTCTATGAATAAGAAGTTTAGTTCATGTCATTATAATTCCTTGGCTACTTATTTCTTTCCTGCTAACGTGTTGTACTGCATAACATATAAATTATATTCCATTTCTTTTTGCAATTTAAATCTGCTTACTATGCACGATAACTATGGCGTCTATATATATTTAGTTGTTTCATTCTCTTCAATGTTTATTTTCAATACCGCTTCCAATTGAACAGTTATATTTTGTCTGCTCGGGGTTGCCTTTGGAGTAATCATGCAAAACTTCTCTCAGCCTAAATTATTTTTGTTTAAAACTTCCTTTGTTAGAGCCCGGGCGTATAAATCCTTGATTAAATTTGTATACTTGCCATGCATAACTTTATAACAACTGCTTATATGTCATCCTGTCATTTACTTCGCTATTTAATTGCAGGAGATACATCGACAATGGAGTGCACGCACAAAGGTGTGAAGTACCAGGCTGGAGCAAGTTTCAAGGATAAATGCAATAAATGTCGCTGTCTCAATGGCCACGTGGCGTGCACAATGAAGATTTGCTTCGATTCAGGAGACACATCGACAATGGAGTGCACCCACAAAGGTGTGAAGTACCAGGCTGGAGCAAGTTTCAAGGACAAATGCAACAAATGTCGCTGTCTCAATGGCCACGTAGCCTGCACAATGAAGATTTGCTTCGATTCGTAGAATATGATTTGATGATAAAAAGAATTGCATTAACACTTTAAACGTCAATTCACATTTTGAAAATAAAAGGAAGGCGACTTTCTCGTCACTCTTATCTGCTAGTAGATGCTTTATTAAGAGATCTCTGCGATCATGCGTACAACTGTATCAATTATGTATTTGTTACAGACATTTGATGGAAAATAGTTGTCAGTTGTTGATTTCATCTCACATTTATCTATTTATGGAACAATTACATTTAAAATTTGGTTAATGAAACTAAAAGCCAAACATTCACGGATACGTATGGTGCATACACTATACGTCGCCCACATGAAACAAACTAAGCCCAAGTGCAAATCATGTTACGGAATGGGAAAAAAAACCAAGACGATATTCTAAAGCCGTAAGTCCATGGACAGTGGCAAACAATAAGAAAACGTTGGACGCACACAGA
>JAUMGZ010005285.1:0-10380 GCA_032359645.1 Pododesmus macrochisma | reverse complement strand
GTGTGTGTGTGTGTGTGTGTGTGTGTGTGTGTGCGTGCGTGCGTGCGTGCGTGCGTGTGTGCGTGCGTGTTTGCGTGTCTGCGTCTCTGCCTGCCTGTCTTTCAGTCTGTCTGTTAACGTCGGAGAGACGACAACAATAAAATGGCTGGTAGGGGAAAGTTTACTTGGACATTGTCCAGGTGAACAAAAAATCCCTTTCCTATATTTTTTTCTCTACAGATTGTAATTCGATTTTCAATCTGGTATTCAAGTCAACCTTCTTTTATTTTTAATTTCAAAACCTCAATACACAACATTTCAGCAAGTTTGTACGACTAAAACATTTGACAATATCATGTTCAAAATTTTTTAGAACCATTGTATATTATATAGATTTTTGACATTTTAAAATATTTGATATTTTGAAAATGGTCAACATCATGATGTTCGTCTTGATAGCATCTGAGGAACAATATTTTTTATTTCAAGATATCTAGACATAATGTGTACTCCATAGAAGGTATATAAATATAAAATTTCAATCGTCCACAAATTAAAGAAATTGCTAAAAACAAATTCCGTTATGACTGTTGGCCAGGTAAAAATATCGGTTTTTTGAATCAAAAGGATTAGCAAGCACTTTAAATAGTACAAATAAGTAAATGGCAAATAGTCTTTATTCCTACAACTTCTGGTTCCAGATGCAGTAAAAAGGTTTGCTTGATTGTTCACGTGATACAATTTATCAAAATCTAGTACTTTGTTTGCAATGTATGTAAATATACAAAAATACAACCTGAATCATACCTCTGATAATTATGATTTTTATAAGAGGAAGGAGTCAAGACTCTGTGTGAATTACCCCGTCCAGAACCCCATATCTTGCTCGAAGCTGCTGCCAGTAATGGACGCAAGAGAAAAAATAATTTTGAATTGACAAGACTTCAGTTAATCAAAGTTACAGAGCCAAGGGGGCAACGGTGACAAAAATTCACGATGGTTATGATGGACAAAAACCATACCCAAAAATAATACAAAATTGTCTTGCCAAAATTTAAAATGTGCGCGTAGTCAAAACAGCATAAAAGTTTGTATGTACATGTAGAGTGTGTTTGTTTTCTTAAAATAGACAATTCAATATAACAGAACAACAATATGTATATTAACTGTGTCATAATGTATACTTTATGGCCCTCGCAGTTAAATAGACTATTGTTTCTGCCTTCATAATAATACGCATAAACATATATTTACCACTATTTACAACGTGTATTACTCGACCATGCCGCAATTTCCTTTTTTCTGCTGCAACGGATGTATATACTTTATACTCATTCAGATATTTATTGAGCATGTAATGTTTTTTTATGAAATGCTTGGCAGTGCTGAGAAGTATTTTATTTTGAGAAAGTGTGACATATTTACATTGCAAGAATTTGATAAGGAATAATTGAAAATATTCTCATTGATTACTCCTGACAACATTCTATATATTGTATTTGTTTGTTTGATTAGGGCTTAACGTCACTTCCAGAGTATTTCACCGATATCGTGACAAAAAACAATAATGGAAAAACCAAACGAAAGAACAGAAAAAGACGACGCGTCAGGAACGGGAAAAGAAAGTAATAGAGATAGTTCAGAATGAAAGATGAGCCCACGCAACGGCGTTTCCACCTACTCTTCTATCGAACTTTACATGGGGATCTTTATCGTGCAAGGGGGTTAACAAACTCTGTACACGGGACCGCCAGCTAAGAGTCCCTGCCGGAGGACGTGCAGATCTTTGTATGGTATCTACCTTTCAACCTGTCTGACTTGGGTGACCCTACCAGAAACACAAGTTCCCGCCAGCATAGCTCTCCAGGTCATCGAGACGCGCACACCTTCCTACTAAATATTGTAAATGCGTATTTAGAAAGGTACATTTTAAAGCTAAAATGTGTTTTAGAATCATAGTTTTGTAATTTTCGTTGTCTTTTTGTGCTTTATTTGATAAATGTCGACTTCTCTTCCAAAACCACTGGATCAATTTCAACCAATCTTTTAGAAAAGTAGTAAATACGGAAAACCAAGAGGATATTAAAGAGTTATTCAAGTTCTGTCCATAGACATGGGCAAACAAAACGAAAACGTGGGATATACACAGAAAAATGAACCTACAATAAAAGTATTAACTAAAAAAGGAAACATCACGAACCTCTATTAAAAAAAAGTAGAAGCGACACCAGTTGCTCGCAATTGAGTAAGCTTTTCCTGTTACAATATAACATCATAACATCTTAGGTTCTTAACCATTTGTTTTACATAGGCGTTGAATAACGTTTAACGGCAGAAAGCAATCTTCTTATTGTGACTTCGTGACATGCACACGCTGGAATGTAAGACCTTATACCAGTCATGCAGTTTCTAGTCGGAGCGTTTTCTAACCTTTAGATCCTTAAGTGTGATTTAAATATACTAAAAGAATAATCTGTAAACCTATGTTAAATCTGCATACTTAATTGTGCTTGACATCAATATGTCTTATAAGTTTAAAATTGTCCACTTTGTTCTGCTTTGTTAATTACGTAGAAACAGCATAACAACCAAATAGTGATGACATCAGTTAAATATATTTTGACCTTACTGATTTAAAACAATCAACAATTCGTTAGTGCTATTGTTTGATTCTTAAACTGCTCTTTCCATTAAATGTTCATACAAACTTAATATAACGTTACATACGGAATGCTGCAGCTGTTTATTTAATAGCCATTTTGTTTTAGAAATGTTCAAACATATCGAATAAATTTCAGTTTGGGGTATTATCTAGATATCAGCCAGGCCATAAACCCAATCGATATTTCTGTCATGCATTGCTCTAATTCATACGAATGAATCATAGATTGTTCATGGTGCAACTTATAACGAACACTTTGACATGAAGTTACTCTATGTAGTCTTGACATATTCAGGCTGTCAAGGTAATATATTGAAACCTACTGCCGTTTGAATAAGAGTAACACATCTTAGACATCTGGCAAGATTTTAGCAATGTTCAAACTTTGAATGTTTGTCTAAAACACATACTCCTTCATTTGATGCGGGAAGTAGGTTTGTTCAGTCCTCATTCGAGAATTTAACCGCACTGCCTGACTTTGTGTTTAGTGATCGTCCTAAGTCTGGCTACATGAAAAACTATATACTCTGTGCCGAAGCATTAGTTCATCAATACTTTGGAATTTAAACTTTCACCTCTTGATCGATCGTTTCCAAACTTTCTACCAATCTTCATTACAACCAGTCGTCATTTCTTAATTTCCCTCTAATAGAACAATATACAAATACTGTCCAAAATATCTTAAATGGCTATATAACTATCAAGGATGTTTTAGTATATGATATAGGAACGACGGGCTGTTTATATATATATCATCTGCAACTGATTTGCTGTTATTGATTGTCAATCAATTTTATTCTGTTAATTTCACTTCTCTAGTTTTTTGTCCACCTGGACATAGTCCACGTGGATTTTTACTATAAAAAATATGATTGGTCAATTTTAACAATTTTGCTACATTATAAATTGATGGGCAAAGTTTGATTAAATTTAACTCAAATGGTCACTGGGGCATGGTGGCCTCTAAGCAACTTTGCTCTTGTCGTAGAGTATGTATGACCTACTTCAATATTTCACCAATTTCTCAGAATCGGAGGACGTTCAAGAATGACCTTAACCTCAAAAGGACATTGACTGCTATCTCGGAAATTATTAGTGTTACTTGTTTCATTCACTAACCCATCCATTTGGAATATGAAGGCGTCCAAGAATGACCTGGCGATGACCTTTAGCAACTTTGATGACCAACACAGATACAGCCAGAGTTACCGACTTCGTTCTTTCACTAATATTTTTCAATAGTAAGACATTATGATATTAGACCTTGAACAAGACCTCTTTGTGATTTTGAAGGCTGTCTCGGAGGTTATATGTGTTATCTTTCATCGAGTCCTTCGAAATAGGTAAAATATTAGAAACGAGCTTTGCCTTGACATTTAGGTGACCTTGACTGTTATCTCAGAGATAATTAGTCTTACCTACTTCATTTGTTTACTCAACCGTTCGGGCTAGGTAGACATTTAAGAACGACTTTAACAACGCACAATATTATATTGTCTCTAGGCGATCCAGAATATAATTTCAGAGGCTAAAAGTTTTACCTTCTCAGTTATTTTTACCAATGAAAAGGGCAGTTAGTAAAACCTGGTTGTTTAGGCAAGTCTATCCACTAGTATTATAAAACTGATCAAGTACAATATTTACGTGAACGTGCAGTCACAATTGGAATGTTCAACATATTCCTTTGGGCACATATTTCGGATAAATCCATCACCTTCAGCAAAATACATCAGTGTATGCAAAAATAAGAAATAGTTTCGGGACTAGTTAAAGATGTACTTCAAACATTGAAATCTAATGCTTACCAATTTCAAATTACTACACAAGAGATGAAATTTACGTAATATAAAGGTATGGGCGGATTATGTGTGAATTCGAATGTTGTTAGTTCTAGTTAGTTCATGAATAGTAAAAGCCTTGCATTATCCAGAAGTTGCACTCATATGTATGATAAGCACTGACATCTGCCGTAGTCTGCTAACAGTGCTACATTTCCCGGAAACGTATGCCAATCTCTGGATTACAGATGTCGATTTTTTACAAATGACATCACTCCCTGTATTATGTTAGCCTCAAACATATAGGCACTTGCTGTGGGTACTGTTATTTTGAACTTTATGACTCCAAAAAATGCAAACGTATCCCCGATATGGAAAGGGTAAACATCGCCATCTACTCCCACAGAAGGGCGGTACTTTCCTACGTATCTATACACGGGAGATTTTGTGTTGACTGACGCATACAGAGCCAGGATATCGTTACCACAGCCTATTCGAATATCTGTCACCATACTCGCCAGCTGATATCGAGATTTTTCTATTGAAGCCGGGTAAACCTTTAACGCCATTGTTGCTAAATCGTCACTGAATGTTCCTAGGTATTTATGAACATGATCTTCATAGTTTTTCACTGTTCCATTACAGCGTCAAGTTCTTGTGCCATTGTGCCTTTTATAACAAAAAAACATAAGTGCAATTCAAACGTTTCTTAATTTACCATCATATATATGAACATACAAATTCATCAAACTTATGGATGAAATTTCAATGTTCATTCGTACAAAAGTGTAAACTGAAACAGGCCACCAATACATATAATATGTTTAAGAGGAAAAACCAATACGCTGAATGAGAGAAACGTGTCCCGTCGTATGAGTGCACATTTGTAAAGAGACAAAAATGAATAATAAATAAATAAAAATAACAAAAAATACGAATTCTCTAAACCGATATCTGCTCTGCCATAAGCATAAGCTTATACAGTTTGAAAATTTTAATTCTAACACAAGGTTTCCAATCTGCATTGGAATCTATCTATGATAGGCTAGGAGAGAGCCGAGATGAACGGTGTCCAATGTCGCTGAACCTATGCTCGATATATATATTCCTGTTAGGCTAGATAAAATGAAAAAGTCGGAGCTCAATACCAATTAGAAATCCTTGGAGGAGTGTATAGCCTGCGGTTCCATCTAGATGAATTCATACCCTGACTCGAAGAACATTTCATTGCAGATGCAAAAGAACATATTGTAAGGATTTTGTATATGCTTTTCATAACTTGTGAAATTTTCTTATGATGACTCTTGACCCTTGCTCCTTTTTAACTAGTGGATAAGGTTACCATACACCGGAATGACACAGAGGCATCGCTGCGGGTGACACATGTGTAGCAGGAAACGCTTACCATATCGCGAGCACCTGGTTTCGCTTCTAGTTCTTAAATAGATCTCGTGAATTTTCAATTTTTAGTTAATAATTGTATATTTGGTTCATTTTTACTGTGTGCGTCCAACGTTTTCTTATTGTTTGCCAATGTCCATGGACTTATAATTACGGCCTTAGAATATCGTCTTGGTTTTTCAATTTACTATTTTCTTCGCATTTTTCTTTTCCGATTGTTTAAATGTTTCTTTTGCTGCTTTTGTCGCCGTTTTGTCAATCTGATAGTCTTACTAAACGACCTGACGCCCTGTTGACGTTTTAAAATCATGTTAAACACTAGGATGGACAGAACAAAAAACATTTTAAAAATCAACAATAGCCTTGTCAGAATAAAATTGAAAAATGACGTCAATCTAATTTAGTGAGTACAAAGACCTCGTTCATGACCCAGAGGTAGACAAAAATCCACCATCATTAACGGACACAGAAGGTAAAACAAATTATGAAGAGATACGACCTAGACATATCAAGTTTGGAAACAATACAGGCGTGGACATTACCAATACCATAGTAACCCTATCGAGTTATTGCACATACAGTGTCTATTCTTAAATATTTATTTAGAATATTGAGATTTACAACCACATACAGAGAGACATGTTTGATTGTTTGGTTTTTTAATAGGGCTAAATGTCACTATTTCACCGATATCGTGACAAAAGACCATATAGGAAAAACCAAACGATAGAACAGGAATGAGAAAGCAAAGCAATAGGGATAGTTCAGAAAGAAGGATGAACCCATGTAACGTCGTTTCCGCCTACTCTTCTATCGAACTTTGCATGGGGATCTTTATCTTGTCCGGGTGTTAAAATCCCTGTACATGGAACTGTCATCTTAGCGACCCCTCCGAAGGACGTGCTGATTTATCGCCTGTCTCTACCCTTCAACCTGTCTGACTTGAGTGACCCTACCAGGAACAGAGTTTCTGTAGGCAAAGCTTTTCAGGTCATGGAGACACGAAAACTTCCACCACGATAAAGTGTCATGCACGTGAAGGCAGTGACTTACGAAGACCAGATCTGTTGATCCTTTATTGTCAATGTTAATGCTGATAACGTTGTTACAACTTACCCGTTGTTATAAAGATATCTAATATTGTTTATCTGTAAACAGAACTATTATCGAAAGTTATGAAACAGATAAAACAACAAACATGCTTTATGAATAGAGTAAACAGTTTATATTACATACTTATAGGAAGAGGCACATCGTTTGCAATACCATGGAGCCAGGCATCTTGTTGAGACTCCGGTAACACATAGTCTGCAAGTTTATAATTGGAAATCAATAATAAGAAGATATAAAAGATAAGAGTTACTGTAACTTTTAATTCTCTAACATGTAAGATCTATTCATAAATGGTTAGCAGTCGAAACTGATTATGGTTGCATTGACAACATAAACATGGAAACCATTATTCATGTATACACATTCCAATCTTTAAAGCTTTTAAATGATCCGAATTACCTCATGAAAACTGTTGAGTAGACCACTAATTATGTCACAGGTGCCTTCCCCTAGTGAGGTTACGTCCAATTGTAAAGGGATTTTGCCCTTACTATGTTAACCTGATGAGAACCTAGACCCAAACCTTTCATCGAACTGTTTATTATAATACGTCTTGTTTAAAACAGATCTGTGTGTCCTTACAAGACAGCGTTCGTGTGAAGTATATAATTTGATATGTATTTAATGAAAATAGGGAAGTATTGTCAATTACTAGATTACTGTTGCATAATCAATATAAAAAACCTACTTTTGTTTTAGATCAAATTACATTTGCAAAATAAATCGAAGATACACAGTCGTAGAAAAACGTTACTCAATTAAATCGTGCTTACTCTTGTTGCTCCCTCGCGCGTTCAAGCACGTACAAGTAAATATGATATAAGTTTGACGCCAAAAATGCAGTTCCTGTCAAATTACTCGTATGGACACAGAAAATATTATTTATATATATTAATGTTATATACTATAATATGATATAGGGATTCAGCGTTCATGCTTACATATCTTTTGTATTATGCTATAAATATTATCTGTCGAATTAACATCTAATTGGACAATTAGTCTTGATATGTTTACAGTGAGGAAATAATTAGTACATTGAAACGTAGATAATAAATGCATTCAGAAATGATTATAACATAACTGTTGTAACGGCCTTTTTACATTTTACTACGTTTGTTTGTAAATGTAAAATTAGGTGTTTTTTTTAAATACCAGGTCCGTCTAGCACGTTGCATGAATTAATATATTTTCGTTATTTGCCTATTTGTCACTGTAAGTTGATAAACGGTTTCAAATGTGATCGATCACATAGTGTTTCTCTCATATTTTGTTATACGCTATATTAATTAAATTATGAATTAACAACATAGTATGAAAATTGAGGGATTAATTATGTGCATACAATTGTATACACGATTGTTTTCGCTTCAGTTGAATTGTTATTTTCACGGTTTATAACAACAACAAAAACGCAATTTCAATCACTGCAGTGAATCGATAATAGCTATATATAAAAATATACCACCTAATTTTGACCGTAAATTCAACCTTGTGCGAAAACGTATTTTTTTTAACAACAAAAAATGTTTGAATATTACGATGTGTATATTCACCTTCTAACACGGATAGTGATCCATCATGATCGCCTTTAGATGGAAGGATAACTTGATCATTCTGCAACCAGTTTAGAAAAGCATTCCACAGAACGTGTTTAATTATCTGCCGGACGACTTAGTAGACATTCTTTTGTAGTACATCCTGTATTCTTAAGGAAACTTAGATTATCTTTAGACGCCTGTGATAAAGATGTGTGATCTGCTAATGATCCATGCCTTAGAAAAAAGACCACTAGCAAGGGAAGAAGCAACAACGGCCATCACTGCAGTGGCAACTCCACTCAGACCAAACAGTGTTACCTTGTCAATCAAATTAGACGTATATCAATCATATTATCGTTTAAAGATTACAATAAGATTAGTCCTATAAAATATTAGATGCTACATATTGAATGAATTATTGCAAATTACGATAAAATGTAAAGTAGGTTACCAAGGTCTTGTCTATTCTAAATTCATTTCCCCCTTCGAGACCGTTGATTACGGTTGATTTGTTGCTTATCTTCGGGTCAAAAGCGAGGTCATCTCACTCTTTTACAAAATAAAATAAGCTTTCAGAAAAAAATACTTTTACTGATTACATATCTATACCCTTCAAGTTACGAGAGTTTAAACGCGATACGACAATGAAGAGCCGTTAGATGTAGTAATTACCTTAACCGATGTGATCACACCACCTGGTTTCGTGCTAGGTGACTGGCCTAAGTTGGTCCGCAAAGATTACTTGTCTTAAGGATTGTTGTGATGTCTAACCTATTCCTTTTTATTCTGGTGGATACTTGTTCGATTAGACTAATATTGGTTTGTCAATGTCTTTTTTTCTCAGATGATTCCACTCATCCTGTGTTTTCGTCTTCGAAACATCGACTGGCTCTTAACAATGTCTATTAGTACATACTAATATTTAAATATGATAGAATATAGTTAAAACTTATAATAGGCAGTTAACAAACAAAACCTATACTATAAATCACAGTAAAGATAAATATCTTAAAAATTTACATCGACATCATAATAACAGAGAAAACGTTAGATTGTTATTTTATAAAATCATACGAAACAATCAAAAATGTAATTTAACGAAAGACAAACACGAAACAATAAATATGATGCGTCATCATAAATATGTGCTTACATTGATGTATATTGGTCTCTTTCGTATGATACTTATCGTACTGCTCTTGACTTATCTATCGCAATTCACACCTAGTCGACAAGATAATAAGCGTTTATATATACCGTCTGAATGACCTTCGATAGCATGTAATTTTATCTGTGTTCATTCACAGTGAATCAAGGTAGTACTGTATTATCACACACACACACACACACACACACACACACACACACACGTTATAAAAAAAACAGTACGAGTGGAATTAAGAACGAGATGCATTGACAAACCAACAACAGCTGCATCATACATTTCAGCACCAGAATAAAATAAAATAAGTCGAAGTCTCATCAATCCTTAAGACTACTTATCCATGCAGATCAACTCAGCTGAATGGTCATCCAGTAAGAAACAAGCAATGTGTTTAAACCGGTTAACGGGGCTTCAATCCCCTTCTTTCCGGCATGAGGCGATACGTCGCATCAAACGATCCAGCACCAGAATAAAACAAAACCGATATAAGTATCTGCGTAAGAGTACCTTGTCCAATATTTCACACCTTGCTATGAGCCAATCGTCATTAACGGACGCCCAAAAGACAATATATTTAAAAATGAAAATAACCAAATAGGCAAAGGCTATGGCGCAGTAAGGGCATATTTGAGAATGTTAATATTTTGGAGTCAAAACTATATCCCAGAATACAAAAAATGCAACCTGAATCATGCCTCCGATAAATGTGATATTTATAAGAGGAAGGAACCAAAACTCTGT
>JAUMGZ010005274.1:0-10380 GCA_032359645.1 Pododesmus macrochisma | reverse complement strand
CTAGTGAAAGGACAGATAGAGAATTGACAATGCTAGTGAAAGGACAGACAGAGAATTGACAATGCTAGTGAAAGGTCAGATAGAGAATTGACAATTCTAGTGAAAGGACAGATAGAGAATTGACAATCCAAGTGAAAGGTTAGATAGAGGATTTACAATCCTAGTGAAAGGTCAGATAAAGAATTGACAATGATAATGAAAGGTCAGATAGAGAATTGACAATCCTAGTGAAAGAATAGACAGAGAATTGACAATCCTAGTGAAAGGTCAGATAGAGAATTTACAATCCTAGTGAAAGACCAGATAGAAAATTGACAATGCTAGTGAAAGGTCAGATAGAGAATTGACAATCCTAGTGAAAGACCAGATAGAAAATTGAAAATGCTAGTGAAAGGTCAGATAGAGAATTGACAATGCTAGTGAAAGGTCAGATAGAGAATTGACAATCCTAGTGAAAGGACAGATAGAGAATTGACAATCCTAGCAAAAGAACAGATAGAGTATTGAAAGTCCTAGTGAAAGGACAGATAGAGAATTGACAATCCTAGTGAAAGTACAGAAAGAGAATTGACAATCCTAGTGAAAGGTCAGATAGAGAATTGACAATCCTAGTGAAAGGACAGATAGAGAATTGACAATGCTAGTAAAAGGTCAGATAGAGAATTGACAATCCTAGTGAAAGAATAGATAGAGAATTGACAATCCTAGTGAAAGAACAGATAGAGAATTGACAAGCCTAGTGAAAGGACAGATAGAGAATTGACAATCCTAGTGAAAGAACAAATAGAGAATTGACAATCCTAGTTAAAGAACAGAAAGAGAATCGACAATCCTTGTGAAAGGACAGATAGAGAATTGACAATCCTAGTTAAAGAACAGAAAGAGAATCGACAATCCTAGTGAAAGAACAGATAGAGAATTGACAATCCTAGTTAAAGAACAGAAAGAGAATCGACAATCCTAGTGAAAGGACAGATAGAGAATTGGGAGAAAAAGGACGCAATTATAGTACCGGAATTCTTATCGTACTTTATATTTGTTTTTTTGTCATGTCAAAGTGTTTAAAATCCCTGTACATGGAATTGCTATTTAACAATGCCCCGGAAAGGCGTGCCGTTATTTGTCCGGCTACGATCCTTCAAACCTTTTTGATTTGAGTGACCCTACTAGGAGCATAACCTTTAGCCATATGTTAACTTTCCAGATGATGTAGACATTCAAATCCCCTTCCACGAGGTGTCAAGCACATGGGAGAAATTTGATTAACCCCCAAGTTGGCAAAAACTATTCTGACACACCTAAAATCAATAAAACCTTAAAACATAATGCAAAACGATTGAAACCAGTTCATGTCAAATTAAATAAAAAATACTTTGAGACCCAATTACTCCTAATTTTGTACCAAAAGACACTTTGAAACGCAGCAAACTAAAACAATATTATTGACAATCGTTTTACTGCTTTGAAGAATTTCGACAACAGGGAAGTTAAATCGGATAATTCCAATAATGACAGATTTACAGGTTACCAAAGTTTCATAAATCTGTTTCAACAAAACTCGCTTACACCCAATTCTAGCAGCTGTACCACATCGTATCTTTTCAAACACATTGCATCTTTGAAAAATCACGTATTTATATGTTGTGAAAATGCTTACTCAAATAGCGCTGTTAATTTCCGTTGATAATAATGTCGGTCAATCAAAAATCCATGAGCTGTTCTTATAAAATAAGATAATTGAGCCCTCTAAATACATTTTTTCAGAAAGTTAAATTGCTCTCTTCCATCACGCCTGAAACAGTTTTAGACGTGTCGGGCAAGGTATGTAAGGACATTGTGTGTTTCTATCTGTGTATATTTATATTTATGTGCATTCACACTGTTGGGTAGAGATGGGTAGAGAAATAAATAAAACCCCGGGATTTAAAGAGTTTTCTCGCTTTTTGATTAACTTTCAACACTGCCTTTATGACACATAATTATGTTCATTTTTTCAAGTTTGACTTCTCCAAAACAATTGATCCAATTTCAACAAAACTTGGTAGCAAGCATACTCGACAAAGGGAATTCAGCTTCATTCAGATAATGACGCTAGTCGCCCGTAGGAGCAACTAATGGGTCTAAATAGGAGAAATTTGACAAAAGATTTTAAAAGAAAAAACCCTAGCCTTATAAACTAAATCTAGATTTCAATGCACGGAGAACCAACTTTATTGAAGACGTGACCCTAGGATCAAAGTTAGGTTACTCATTACTGTGTCAGCTGAATCCAACACTATAACACATAAGTAAACTCTTTTTAACTTATCTACAAACCATTTAATAAAACTACATTTAGTAGTGGGCTTCTATCAGAGAAAATGATTCAGATTTGTTTAAATGATTGAGGTTACCGAAGAGGTGACACTAGGAAATCGATTTGTATATTAATCCAATATGACACGGTGGTCTTCGTGTTTTAGAACATTTTTTTATTTTTGTTAAGGTGAGTGTTTTAAGAGCCATTCATTTCGTTTTCCGCCTCAACCTGTATTTGGCACCAAGTTCGAATGCACTGTTAATGAGTTTTGTCCATACATCTTACCTTTATTCTTGAGCGCCACTTTGTGGCCTGACTTTGTACATAGAACTGGACAACTTGGCAGGTCTCGCTGTCACAGATGATTGACTGTTCTTCTCATTAGAAATAATGCTGATCCTCAATTGAAATATTATGGACAGCTTTGTTAAATATAGTCCCTCTCAGTAAGACGGGTTTTTTTTCTCCGACTCCGACTCCGATTTAACGGTTGTTAGAACCGGATAAGGCAATCTCCAAATAGAGACTCTACTTTGCTTCTCTACAGTATCCGACCAACCGGAAGGGAGCCTCTGTTTGGAAATTGGGATAAGAACAAAGTGAGAGAGACTATGTTTAATTGGGAAGGAGCAAGTCTTCAGACAGTTGGCTGTATGCACTTCTTATAGACGTTTTTGTGTTAGTTATGATCCACTTATACTGAGGTGAACTTTATGTATATTCGTGGGTCGTTATACAGAATTTGACCTACATAATATTTTAAAGTTTACACTGGCTAGCAACGCAGAGGGGACTCGGGCAAACCTTTTCAGGATAGAGACCGAATTCAAATGTGTTGTCCTCTCTGGTTGAGAGTTGGTCTTTTTGTTAAATTTTGAAGCTCAGCTCACTGTCAGTCCAGTGCACTTTTTGCTCATCTGGCTAAGATGAGCGATAACCATAATAACTCGTTTCGCTGTCGTAACATTTTCTACTTTTTCTCCAAAAGTTTCTGATTAATTTCAACCAAACGTGATAGGGAGCATTCTTTAGAGTAAAGAGTTCTAAATTGCTTAATGAAGTTACTTGCCCCTATGTGTCACTAGGGGATCTAAACGGGGGCATTGTGTCAGTATTTTAAAAACATCACATTAACTTGAAGACTTGGAGCTTAATGCTTGCATAAAAATTACCTTGGGTACGGAGGAATAAGTTTATTCTAGGCATTATCCCGGGATCAAAATATATTACGCGTTATGGGGTGAAATTTCAACACTGATGCAAAAAAAGTAAATTTTCACCTTTTCCAAAACTACTAGACCATTTTCAACCAACCTTGGAAGGAAGCGCCTTCTGGAGCAGGTTCAAATGATGGGATATGGTCAAAAGGGGTAAAAATTAGGGTTAGATAGACGGAATAGTTCAGAGCTTCAGATGAGCGCATCAAGGCCCTCTGGGCCACTTAAGTGTGATGCCATGCACATAGCTTACACTTCAATGTGTTCGACACAGCCACTGTTCAGATAAAAAGTGTCTACCGTAACAGTTTACATTGATTGGTGGTACGATCATTTTCGCAAGTTGTTTAATACATTTAGTAAAGTTTCTGTAGGGGTAAAATACAGGGTTAAGTAGATGGGATTGCTCAGAGCTTCAGATGAGCGCATCAAGGCCCCTTGTACCTCTTAATTGTGATTCCAAACACATAGTTTACACTTCAATGTGTTCGACACAGCCACTGTTCAGATAAAAAGTGTCTACCGTAACCGTTTACATTGATTGGGGGTACGATCATTTTTGCAAGTTGTTTTGTACATTCAGTAAAGTTTTTGTAGATCCACAAAACAGTACACAGTTGAGCTTTATAATAATTAATTGTAGACAGCTTTATTGGGAGAAGGGTAATAAATTGTTCAAACCATTGGACTCTGCCTCAGGCTCTAGATGTATCAATGGGGACCTAAATTACACAGGACTTTTTCCGTCTACACATGTGACATCCGTCGTATCTTCTTCGTGTTAATTCGTTATGCCAACAAAACAAATTTGCAAATTGAGACACACCACCAATACGTAATGTGTTGTGTGAGAGATGTTGTCTAATAGTCTACACCAAGCCACAACAAAACCACCGACAAACGAACGCCAAGAAATAAATGGATTAAGAAAGAACAAAATATTGCTAAATTGAGACTGGGGATCAAAAAGGATAACCGTTCTGTGTGCCTAAATGTAAACTCTAATCAAAAAGCAGATATGTGCGTTCTCTCTCTGTATAAGAAGTTGCTCGAAATCCAAAAGAAACACCTTTACTGAAAATATACATTTTCTTGTGAAATACGTGTAAAAAGCCCTAGACTGAATCATTTCAATTTTGTCAAATGCCAGGAAGACTTCGCCAAATGTGCTGTTTGACACGAACCAAGTACACGTATAACAAGCAACAATTCTCAGAAAATAATCCAATGTGAAAAAAAATCTACTCTAGACTGCACTTAATACCACACTACAAAGTATAATACACAACTCATTCACAACGGCGCGTGATTAAGTACATTTCCAATGAACATATACGTCCTCAAAAAGGCAAGATATTCAATAATTACAACTCGACTTTATATAGAAAACATGAAAGAAAATATGAAAAATAATTTAATTGGCATCATTTACTGATTTTATTGTTGATCTGCGATTTCTATATTTTTTATGATTTTTATTATAAATGATTACATATATTACAAATGTTCATCACCTTGCAATATACATGGACAAATACTGTATACCAACAAAGCAGTGATATGTTTCTTCTAGAAAACTCAATAATTAAATATATAATGTTGTCTTGTGAACCAATAATATTCTTGCTATTATTGCTTTACGTTTCGTTTGTCTATCGTCAGTGTATACGGTATTGATGGTAGAGAGAGGTGAAGTAATCTAAAACTGAGCAGTCTAGAAGCAGCTCGGTTGTACGAAGTATGTGTTCATCACAGTGAGCAGTCTAGAAGCAGCTCGGTTGTACGAAGTATGTATTCATCACAGTCGGTGTATGTCAACATCACAATCATACCATGGAAATTGAAAAATATGATATTTGCAGTTCTTCTTTATTTTGGTGCACAATACCTTTGACATATGATGAGAATGTCCATTAAATTCAAGGTATTACGTGTCTCCAATACCCTGGACATATGATGAGAATGTCCATTAAATTCAAGGTATTGCGTGTCTCCAATACCCTGGACATATGATGAGAATGTTCATTAAATTAAAGGTATTACGTGTCTCCAAACTTTCTGTTTAAAAAGGCATCGTCTGAACTGCTCCCAAGAAATGTCCAGCCGAACTTGCAACAATTGATAACTATTTAGTTTTTACAGTTATAGGTAAAATAAAAATAGGCCTTATCAGCTGTTTTCGAAAACTGTATACGATCACATTAATACAATTATTTGTTGTTAATAATACATGATCTTATATCTTATTAAAATATGTGATATTTGAATCAGATAAACGGAGGGTTGATGTAACTATGTAAACAAAACGTGTGAAAACCACTAAATATCAAAAATAAGTTTATAAATAACCAAATGCAATAAATTCGATACGATCAAATATAACTACATTTTAAGTCATTCATCAGCAAGATTCACAGGTATGTCTCTTTTTCCCCATGATGTAAACGAGCTCCATTTATTACCATTGCGTTTTCCCCACGAGCTGACGTTGTTCCATGGAGTCCGCTTACCCCAACTAGAAAAACCTTTCCATTTTCCACCTCCTCGTTTTCCCCAGGCTGCTCCCATTGACGACCACTTCCGTTTGTCTTCCTCAAATGTGTCGGAGTCATCTGATCTTTTCCCCCAATAATTCAGCGATTTCCATTTTCTTTTTTCTGGTTCACTTGATCGTTTACCCCAATAATTCATTGATGTCCATTTTCTTTTTTCTGGGGTTTCGTCGTTGTTTTCAAAAGGTAGATTCAGTTCATCAGCACGCTTTCCCCAAACCGCCATGTTACTCCACTTCCGTTTATCCACATCACTTCCGTTGTCATCAAGATCCAATGCACGTTTTATGTCATCAATGTCTATCTTGTTGTCACCGTGGAGGAGACCTAACAAAGGATCAGAAGATCGTTTCCCCCATGACTGGTAACGAGCCCAACGCCTTTTACCCCATGGTGATAAACTAACCCATTTTCCTCTTCTTTTCCCCCAAGCATTTAGATCTTTCCAACCCCGTTTATCTAGAGACATTCCTTCCTCAGGTAGACTACCGACATATTGTTGCAATGTTTCTTGAGCTGAACCATCGCCTTGTAACTCACGTTTTGTTCTTGCTGTGTCTTGTCCATTGTCTTGTTGAATTGACCTAGTTTTATGGACGGATGTGTCCCGTGTATTTATATCACCAGATTGAACCACTCTACACGAGAAAGTTAAGAGGATAATCCACAAGTGATGAAGAACATCTAGCTGCATTCTTAATTAAGCGTTTCTAAAATTAAAAGAAAAATAAATTAGTGTTTGGCTTACGACACTTTCAGATTATTTTATTCAGATATTCATCTGTGTATAATTCCTTTTAATTTTAAAGAAACAATATTTTCCCTGGGTAATAAATGACAAAGGATTCCACATTTTCAAAAACATAATTAGCTATAGTATTACTTTTTAACATATCAGTGGTTAAAATAGTTATAGCTTTTTTCTTAAAAGCAAATGTAATCCTCTTAGAAATATGTCTCACATTAGCAGTGCATCAATAATTTCTTTTTGGGGGTGGAAAAGCGGGCATTTTATCAACGTAATTGAATTCGTGCGGGCTATTTCTTAGCTCTGTGCATTCGTAATAAGATTGAGGCGAGTTTGTCACGCTGGCTCATAGACAAAATTTGATAAATGGACTTTTTCTTACAATACCAGTACTCGCGTGTCAGATTGACAACATAAACAGAGAGGTCTTTGCTCAAACTTAACAACTAACGTCAATACGCATGCGCGGCGCTATTCAATTTCAAAAATTGAACATTTGAAGCCTGGAATTTTAAATGTTATCATATAGCCCGCTGTTAAATCTGATAACTTGACTGATTACTAATTACTGATATTTTGTGTATCTCACCATACTATCAGCATGTAGTTTGAAATAAAAGGCGATATGTGTTGCGTGTACAATGTATTATATTTAAAAGAAAAAACATTGCACACATATTTTTAGAAATTGGACATGTCGCATGCACAACATGGTTTTTGGTGTTTTCTTTACAAACTTTTACAGATATACTTTACAACTGGAATGGTATTGTTGATGCATAGCATGATACAATAGACAGATATCTCTAATCACAGTGACAATATAATTTCATGGTTTTCTCTTTTTTACTTTTATAATTTGTTTCGTATTTCTCTTTTCTCTCTCTTCGTTTATCTTATTCTTCTTGAACTTATATGTTTATAAACATAGATATCTCAATCGCATTATGTTGACACTATTGTGTTAGTATACCTTGTACTAAAACTAAAAACTTAGATATTATAATCTCATAGTGCCTTAAGTATTGAGTTTTTATAACATGTACTGTAAACTTAGTTATTCTAATCACATACTGTCTGAAGTAGAATATGTTATTACTTGTCCCAAAAATTAAGATAGACCTTAATGTAACCATCGCGGAAGTTAAGTTGGAAGAACGTTCTCTTTGCATATGGTAGGGCGCGGGTTCCATCCCCGGCAGCGTCACACCTAAGACGAGTAGGTTAGGAAATAATATTATTCCTTTCGCTCAGTCTTTTGGGAAGGAAAAGGACTAGTTGGTGCGGTGTCGGGATAATGTGCCCGAGTGCAGTTCATAGTTAATATGTGTCTACGGCGTGAAGTTTCAGCATTGAGACCGCATCACTATAAAGTCGCAGTCATTGCTCACTGTCACAAGCAGACACCGTCTCGATTTGACCTAGACATGTGCTAATAAAGCTTGCCAAGGCCATAGCCTGTAGGTGAGGGGGCAATTACCCACTCCAGAAATTTGTCAATTTATCTTTTTACTATGACAAAATTACCTGCAAATCAGCAAATATATGTGTGCGGCAGAAAAAATTGCTTTGCCCCCCCCCCCCCCCCTCTTAACCCAGGCTTCGGCCCTGCTTGAAAAAAACACTTATATATCTGACTCACATAATATCGATAGTATTCTGGCGTTATGATAACTTGTACTATTAACTTGGATATCTTTATCACATAATGTTGAAACTTTTGAGTTAATATAACTTGTAATATATGTGATTAATTTGAATAATAAAACATATGTAACTGTTTTTTCTCCTGCCTTTTTGTGTCGCAATACCAATTGATGTGGTTTTCAATTTCTATTGCACTTCTAAAAACGTGTATAATTTAATCAATGTAATGTGAAATGCGATACATAAACTGATTGGTTTATTTGTCACATATATCTATAACAAATTGCATATTTTGCAATTAGTACATTGTAGTTTCAATTTACACGGAGATGAGTTGTATACGTGTATAATATTACATATCATCTATCAATATTACATTTTATGATGGGGTAGATATTTTATTATTCATGCGTTTTATTGTTGTTATTGAAGGGTGCTTTCATCGAAAACGGCAATGAGAAATAATGCTTTGTCGTCTGTCAAAGTGGCAGAATACGCAGGCAAACGATCTCTTTGATAGAGTAGGGAAGAAAATAACTTTCACAATGACAGGATAGGGTGTTAAGAGTAGTGACCGGGGGAGGTAAGGGGTGGACAATACAAAACAATGACAGGATAGAGTGTTAAGAGTAGTGACCGGGGGAGGTAAGGGGTGGACAATACAAAACAATGACAGGAAAGAGTGTTAAGAGTAGTGACCAGGGAAGGTTAGGATGGAAAGTACAAAACAATGACAGGATAGATAGGACAAAACTGTCATTGGCAGAATCGGAAGAAAAATTGTAATAATATTGAAGGAATACAAAAATGCAATCTGAAACATGCCTCCAATAAATATGATATTTATAAGAGGAAATAACCATTACTCTGTGTTAGACACCACCGTCCCGAACCCCGTATTTTGCTTTGAAGCAGCCGTCATTAATGGACGCTGTAGAGAAATTTAATATAGAATAAACAATACTTCGGTAAATCAAAGCTACAGAGCCAAAGGTGGGAAAACAGTCCCAGTGTCAAAAAACTAGAAGCAAAACCAGGTGCTCACGATTGAGTTATTCTACATCACTAAAGTAGTAAATCGAAAAACCAATAAAGTATTCTAAAGCCGTAAATCCATGGCCAGTGGCAAACAATAAGAAAACGTTGGACGCTCACAAAAAAATTAACAAAATTTACACATTTATCAACTAAAAATAGAAACATCATGAACTTCTATTATAAAACTAGAGGCGAAACCAGGTGCTCGCGATATTGTAAGCGTTTCCTGCTACACATGTGTCACCCGCCGCGATGCTTCCGTGTCATTCCGGTGTACGGCAACCCTTAACACTGTTTAAAAAGGAAGCAGGTGTCACCATTAGAACAAGTCACAGTTATAGTGACGAAAGAGCAAAGGAGAAAAAACCTTAACAGGATAGGAATAGAAAAAGCAACATTATCATGAAAGCAGAGCGGCAAAGATGGGGCGACTCCCATCCCCGGCATTCAACTTGTTATATCAATATAAAATAGATATATAATCAAAGACATACACACGGACGGACTGACTTACTTTGAATGGAATGACTGATTAAATACTAACTTGTTTTTAAAGGGATGTTGCCGAAAAATGAAAGACGAAATGTATATCAGTCAAGCACACAAATTTAGAATAGAGGAAAGTATGAAGCCAAATTAATGACTGGTAGGTATTATGTCCGTCATTCGGAGAGGACGTTAAGCTGGCGGTCCCGTGTATAGGGATTTTTAATCTCCTGGCACAAAAAAGATCCCCATGTAAAGTTCGATAAGAGTAGGCGGAAACGCCATTGCATGGGCTCATCCTTCTTTCTGAACTATTTCTATTACTTTCATTTCCCGTTCCTGTCGCCGCTTTTCTTCCTGTCCTATCTTTTGGTTTTTCTCCTTTGGTCTTTT
>JAUMGZ010005263.1:0-10381 GCA_032359645.1 Pododesmus macrochisma | reverse complement strand
TTTTTTTAAAAAAATTTTTTTAAAATTATTAAATTTTTTTTTTTTTTTTTTTTTTTTGTTTTTTTTTTAATTTTTTTTTTTTTTTTTTTTTTTTTTTTTTTTTTAAATCATTGATCTTTTATCCTCCCTTCAACCCTTGTAAACAAGTGTCATTATAACATGCATGTACATACAAGTCTACAACTTGCTGCCTTACTGAGTTAATTATGAAATAAAACTCTTAAAAGGTACACACACACATACACACTTCAAGCTTGCATGTGTGTACAGTAATTATAACATTTTCTCAAAGTCATAATTTTCATTTTAGAAATGTATTAGCCTGCGAAAAATGAGGCGTAAATTCTTAATTTTTCCGGGGAACATGCCACGGATCACCCTAGCTTACTGCCAATCGTCGCTTGGAGGACAGTGTACATCTTTCACCCCTTTTTTATTGTGGGTGGGCGTATATGCCCTATGTTATATAATGCTTCTCCCTATTTCCTTTTACTTCTTTATTTCAAAAACTGAATACAATTATTTCAACATTTAAACATAAATGTGATTATCTTGCCTCTCTGCTTTATAATATTTAGTTTCTGTTGTTTGTGTTTTGTTGTTAGCATACGACTCTGTTGCACCCTGGGAATGTGTTGTACCAGTTTTGTCCATAACATTTTCACCATCTTTGCCTGCCTGTTGACATAAAAGTCTCACATTTCGAACACATGCTCTTCGAAACACTGAAAAATACATAAAAAAATATGAAATTATATCAAAATTAACACCTTCCATAGTAAATAAATACAAAAAACATCAAGAACTGTAATTTGTGGACACAGTACACAGTGAGAGACTTTTGATGGTGTTTATAAATTTATGAGCAGGGTCATATAGGGTATGTGTAGAACTATCCAAATTCCTTAATTTCTTCCCTATGTAAACCCGGTTTTATGGGTTCATCCTCCTTTTAGCACTATTCCTCTGGCTTTGATTTCCATTTCCTGTTGCCATTATTCTTCCTGTCCTTTCTTTCTGTTCACCTACTTTGGTCTTTTGTCTCTATATTACAAAATACTATATATGAATGTGATGCAAAGCATAAACTCAAAAATACAATTGTTTTCTTCAAATTAAACTTATGACAACTACATGCAGTACAGGTTTTATGTCAAATTCATACCATAAGTTGACGTCCATATCATGTTGCCCTTATGGAGTAAGGGCTGTTCAATCATCTCAAAAATTATACAAGACTTTAGACTCATATTCCTATTAATACCGATTGATCTGCACAACAAACTGTTGTGCACTAGTTGATAGTTTATTTTTCAGATTCTTGTGCTAAAATGGCACAAAACTAGTATCACAAATTCATATAGATATTGTAGCTTCTTTTTGTCTCTCAGACACGATTCCAATGATCACAATTGTTTTTTTAAATGTGTCTAGTGTGTATTTAAATGTCTCTTGAGTGTGTATACAATGTGTCTGGTGTGTGTATTTCCATGTGTCTTTAGTGTGTAGAACAAGTCTTGAGTGTGTATTTCCATGTCTTGAATGTGTATTGAGTGTGTTGGGTATGTTTTTGGTGTGTTTTTCAATGTGTCTTGAGTGTTTTCCATGTGTCTAGTGTGTTTTTCAATGTGTCTTGAGTGTTTTCCATGTGTCTAGAGTGTGTATTTTAATGTGTCTTGAGTGTGTATTTCCATGTGTCTTGAGTATATTTCAATGTGTCTTGAGTGTGTTTTTCAATTTCAGGGCTGTGTATTTCAATGTATCTGCAATATGAAATGTACTTTCAATACGTCTTTGTTGGGTGTGACATGTCATCTTAATGGGCCGTGCCTGTGGCTGTATTTTTAAAAATGTCTGTGATGTGCTTTTCTATGTGTATTTTTGTGACAACAAATGTTTCGGAAATTCCTCTTTTGACCCTTGGTTCAGATGAACTAACAAAAACCCAAAATGATAAATACTTTTCATCCTTAGACAATCTCTTTTAAAGTAAGAAGGTGTGTAGTGAAACCTATTAATGGTGATCAAAAGTTCTTACTTCATATTTGAAACCCAACTGGCAATAATTTCATGTAACATCATATCACATTACTTATAAACATGTACATTTGGAAACAATAATCCCACAAGTATTATAATACTGGTACTTGAATTTCTATAACCAACATACATGTATATTGAATCAAAACCTTCTCCACATCATAGTTTGTTTCACTAACC
Organism: Pododesmus macrochisma; assembly: GCA_032359645.1. Lineage (NCBI taxonomy): Eukaryota > Metazoa > Mollusca > Bivalvia > Pectinida > Anomiidae > Pododesmus > Pododesmus macrochisma. Next base: position 8,161 of record JAUMGZ010005263.1, on the reverse strand, counting down.
TTCCAACTTCACATTTAACTCAATCACTTTTTAATATCATACTGAATTTAAACAGACATTCACAAGTTACATTGTTTCACCAGCAATGCCACTTCCAATTTGTATTTTAAACCGTTTCAATTACGATTTGATTACAAACTAAATTCCCCACTTCTTATTTCAATAAACCAACCTTACGTTTCCTACTTCACATATGAATCAATAACTTTCACACTTTAAATATGATCCAGGTACTTTCTCCACTTAGTTCCTAATGCAATCAACAACCTCTTCACCTCATATATAAGTCACAAACTTTCTTACTTCCACTTGAATCATGTATCACCAAGCTTCAAAATTTCTACTTAAATATCATCAACCTTTCTTATTCCCACTTGAATTAAAATCTTCCTGATTTTCATAATTGGATCAGACTTTTCTAATTTCTACCTGAATCACTAATTTATAAATTCACTTGAATCACTACAACCTTCCTGCTTCACACTTGAATTTACATTAATATTCTTATTTCATACATGTACTTAAAACTACATGTACTGTATCTTACTTTCCCATAAAACATTTAAATTAACAACCTTTAGCTTCTCTGTTCAATTTTTCAAATAGTATCTGGGATCCAAAAAAATTTCCAATTAACATTTAAGAAAGTGGATATATTCAGAATGGCATTGATCCATCAATGTTTGGCAATTATTCAATATCTGTTCTTGTGCTAATATTGGGGCAATATTAATGCTGTGAGTGTCTATCAGGTTTTTTTTTCATTTAATCATTTGGAGCAGAAAAGAAAGGATTAGAGGAAACCAATATATAATATTTTGAATCCTCTTCATCAGCAGGAAGCTTTCAATCACTGGTGAAATATAGTCAAAACATAAATTGCAATAAATCAAAATGCCTTTTATTGACAAAATAAAGCAACATTAAACTACTTTGACATGTAAATTTCTTCATTCAGTTTCCATATTAGTTGAATATACATGTAAAAATGGAATTATGAAATATTTACCGGTAATAAAATTATGAATACGATGTCACAAAAGTTAATTAAATTTTCAGGTTACCTTGAACTTTGCGTAATATACATTGTAACAGCTTTTACAAATTGTCAGCAATCAGGGTTTACTAGTGCAAAGTGTAGAATAATAAAGATTTCACAAATAACAATAGGCTTAAACTAGTAGCTTTCAGGAAATCATCAAATGTGTTTATAATTACTAGCATTAAGACTAATTAAGGGAAGCAACTCCTACGAAAATAGGCTTTGGAGAAAACTGCTACAAATGTATATATAAACATGTAAGTGCTGATATATTAATATAATATGTTCCAGTAAATCCACAAATGGTTGTGCTACATGTAGTTACATATTTGATAGTTTAAGAAATATTATACTTTTGTTTTACTTCCTTCTCTAGATCTCACAATGTAAGAAAATGGTCAAATTATCATGAGAATAAAGAATTTAAACTAACAAAGGGGGACAACTATTTCCATTCAGTCACAAAAGCACTACAAAAACTATGAATTTTAATTGCTTCCTTTCACTACAAAAGTCATGAGTTCGAATTATTATTAGTTGTAATGGAATTTATTTCCTTGTGTGAAGAGGTTACAAGTTTCACTTAAAGATATTCAGTTATTTGAATGTTCTGGTTTACTCCACCAAGAACCTAGCTACAATGTAGCTAGTAGCTGTAACAATATAACTGCAAAATATGCAGAAAGTCATATTAACACTAACTTCACAAAATAATACAAATTAATTGTAAGTTTTCTAAATAAACTGAGGCAATTGCAAGCTAAGCACATTTTGCAAGCCTTGTAATCATGATAATAGAATGCAAAAAGTCAATATTTGTAGCAGGTCTATGTTCAAGCACTTTCAGATTTTGCAGCTTTCAATTGAACATCTGCTAACTCCACAATTCTGCTGAGAAGACTACTGATCATATCAAATGTGTTTAATGCTGTCTCTACAATTTGTATCTGCTGATTGCGGGGAACTTTCGGCATAGGCATGCCTGCTACACTAACATTGATCCCATATTCTACATTCTTCTCAACATTGCTCTTCCCTTTCTTAAAGTTATCAAGTTCAAGTTTGTAGTGACTTTTAGAAAAATCAATTGCCAGTCGTAACGGCTCAAAAAAGTCTTTCTCCAAACCTGAATAGATTGTCCAGAAGCCAGTTTTATTGGTTTGATACGGGTCTCTGATGGTAAGATAGCGAATAAGATTCAAGACAGATATTACTTGATCGGAAGATTCCAGGAGATCTGCCTCAGCACCATCGTCCAGTCTTGCAACAAATTTCAAAAGTCTCTGTAAATTTTCACCGAGAAACACAGATTCAGGCTGATCAGCCTTTAGTATTGCATCTACTTCATTTTTAATGAGTTGTATGGTGTGTCCTACAAGGCCGGAATGTTTACACAGACTGAAGATCATTTCGTACACTTTAACTCTTGCTCTCGGCTCGAACATTGCAATATAAGCAGCAAACACGTTGACACATTCAAGTCGCACCTCTTTGACTGGGCAATGCGTCATTACATTCATCAGCAAACTGAGTGTTTTGTTGTAAGCCGGATTGTCCAGATCATCTACAGACAGTGATGAGGGTGGAATTCTATACACCAGCTTTGCAAGCAAAAACACTCCTTTGCTAATAAACATGGAAACAGTATGCTGAAGAAACACCTGCACAAATGGCAAGGTAAAGCTGAGCATGTACTGATGAGTGTAGACACTTGGGAACCCATCAAGACCTAATCCTTCCACAAGGATAAGGTGTAGCAGACAGCTTAAGCTTGGCATCGACACAACTTCATCTGTTTTACATTCAGACCATTTATCAACCACATCAGCTTCTTCATCTTTCTTCCTCTCCTCAGGCGTTTTATCTTTTGAACCTTTTGAACCTTTTGTTTTTCCTTTTTTTTCTTTCATTTCTGCACGAGTTTTTTCTTCCAAACTCTGAACAATGGTTTTCATGAAATTTGCGCATAACTGTGCTAAAAGTTCTATAAGCTTTTCTGCACATCTACGACCATTTCCTTTGAAAGCTTTTTCTTCTCCTTTCTCATTGTGGGTTACATCCAAGAAAACTAGTGGGTGGTTCAACATCTCAAGCAAGTCTTTGGTCAACATTTTTATTTGGAAGGCACCTTTACTTCTGTCAGAATCAGGATTTTCTAACGAAACTTCCCAAACAAATGGTCTTAGGAAGTCGAAATATGCAATTAAAACATCGGATATTCTCTCAACATTGGGGTCAATCTCTAAAAGCTTGCTCTCTTCCCCATCCAGATCATGATCTTCAGGGAGGGGTAAGCTCTTAATATGAGCATGGACGCTGGACAGTGTTATATCAAGTGAGTGGTAACGTTTGTTTGGTAATTTCAAAAGTACGGCCTGGATACCACTCAACAGTGTCTTCCATTTGGTGTCGTCATTAAATGTATCAACTTGTTCTAACAGAGCTAGAAGTAATTCCTTTGGATTTCCCACACGTACGAGATACATAAGGCATCTTTCACAGACCTCAAAGAATCCAGTGTATTTTTCAAAGTTTTCCTGAGTCAAAGAATGAGACAACTCGGTAGCAACTTCCATAAATATTGTTTGATCTGACAACTTTTGTTCTAGAATGAGTGTTTTCAGTCCTTTAGTATCTAGATGCTTCAAGCTCTCTTTTATAAGACTCAGTTTTCCTTCCGCCTCCATAGCTTTTGCTGTAACATCCTCAGTATCATCTGCCATCTTAAGAGCTTCTCACAGAACCTTCACTGATGTTGGACACACGATCGTCTTCTACTTCAGGTGACACAAGGGCTTCACCTTGTAATTAATCGGAAAATTATATTCTAAATCTTAGTTTTGTATACCTGAAATGACAGAATAAAAAAGAAACATTGCTGGATGTTCTTATTTTCATGATTTTGAAAGCACATTGATTCCAATCATCAATCTTTTAATGAATATTTATTAATATACATGTATATATATATATATATATATATATATAGCAAAGAAGTCTTTTCGAAAGCAGAACACAGAATTGATATATAGAAAATGATGAAAAAGAAGTTGAAATGTTTTTCTGACTATTTCGTCATTTTCTAAATAAATATTGTAATATATATATATATATATATAATATAACTATTCTATCAATATTTTATACCAAAATGAACTAATTATTTTAAACATAATTCAATGTTTTCTTTGACAATTAACATCTTGATTTCCTAGATCTCTACATTCCCTATTTGTAGACTTAAAATTGACTGAAATCAACAAACTGAATCGATATCTTGCATGTGTAACAAAAAGGAATGTGTACTTTCATGCACACCTGCATCATGTGTAAATGTGTACATGTATAAATTTTGTATATGTAACACTTTCATTGATATTAACACTTACACATATATTTATATAATTCACGCATGCATATACATGTATATATGTAGTTCTCAAATATTTTACTATCACATACGTTACATGATATATGCAAATTAAACTCTTACTAGCATTTCTTTTTTTAGGAAACTTAGTCTTAGGTATTTTAATTGCAAGTGCAATTTTTCAAAATTGCAAAATGTTTCAAACATTTTTACTATGATTACTCGGTCTGCAATATCCATGTCTGACACTTTTAAGTCCAATGCCAATGACTCTAAATAGTTGGTTCGAATTAGTGATTTTTTTTTTTTAATTCTGCTACATATTGTATAAAAGAATATATATATATATTTATTTTGCTTGTTCAGACTAAAGCTTGTGTTTGAAAAACTTAAAGGTTATAATTACTTGAATAAAATCCAAATGAACAGTATTTTGTTAAAGTGTCACTAAACCCAACTGATTCATGTAGCTCTATATATAGCAACTGAAATACACATGTAATTCAATATACAGAATACTATATACATGTAGCTAGTAAGTGTTCTACGACAATAAAGACTTAAATTAAACATTACAAAAAGAAAGAAAACACCAGCAAAGTTTCTTCATTATTCATCTTTTCGGTGGACACGTTTTCAAGAGTTAATATGCAATGTATGATTCTATATATGCACATACAGTATTCATTCTAATAAACACCTGGGCGTTTATTAGAACAGGTAAGAATTTAAAAGTAGGGGAGGGCTTTAAATGGAAATAAGCGACTATTTTAATAGAGGTTTGTCAAAATCCACTGGAGGGAGGAAAAAGTCCCTAGTTTGGGCGTCAAAGTAGGGGGGTGGGCGGTTATTAGAGACTGGGCGTTTATTAGAACGAATATGGTACTTGCCATGTACATGTATCTCTATTTAAGAGGGAGACTCCTGATTTAATTTATATCCCTCATTTTTTACTTTTCATGACAATATCTTCATGATCAGTATTCAATAAATCTTGTTTTAATATCAAGTCAAAGTAAGGAGGCCATATATATATCTAACTTAATCATGTTAATTGCCAGGAATCTGCAATAGGGAATTTTATTTCCTTACCAGACAATGTCAATGTACACATTATCTTTATTTTAAGGCTTGAAATAAAGAAAATATGTACATGCTTAAAGCAAATATAAAAGGCATGTCACCAGGACTGGTGAAACATGTGGATTTTTCAAAATAAAAGCTGATTTTACATAGAGTTCAATGGGAAATAAGTTAAATAACACAAGGCTCTAAGTTGCGAGTAAATCATTCGCATATGCGAGTAAAATTTCAAAAAGGCGAGGGAAAATCGCGAGAGTGTCGCCATGTGTTGAGTACATTTAAAAATCAGTAAATCCGTTTTTTAGCATCCGAACTTCGTTTCCATTACTACTGTACATGTGTACAAACATCGCAGTCAGTACAGCGCTTAGGTGTAGCCACGCATCAGTTTGTTACAAGATGGTGTCCAAAACACAATAAACTTATATCAGGAGTTATTCTCAGTTTGAAAAAGGGCGAAAAATCAGCACTGACACAGGGAACGATACTAGTGTAGTTCTAGTTGAGTCTTCGGTAACTAAGCGTGAGGTTGAGCGGCGGGGTTGAGCTTGTTGAGAGTGGCGATCAAAATCGGTTCCAGTTATTGAGTTAATTAACCCAAAAACGGGAAAATAAATAAGTTGTTGATTACCGAGACAGAGTTGTATGTATTTTGTGTGACCCCTCCCAGTGACTGCATGCAGGATGTAATTTGTTCTACTTATTAATTGTGTATACATGTACATTAAAAACATTTTCTGTAAACAAATATATACAGATTTTTGTTAAATACATTTGTACGTGTATATATATATATAGTCAATTATTCTTTTACTGAACATTTAATGAATGCATTTTCCTTTTAAAACACATTTATTTTGAACTAAAGTGAAGTTTTAAGTTAATGAAACTTTGCATTTGTGTCTAGTACAATCTCGTTTTGGCAAGGAAAAATCTCGGGTCACTAGCCATTTGGCTAGTAAAGTTAAAGTAGCCCTTAGAGCCCTGTAACACAGAAATGGCAAATTTTAACACTAAAACCAATTGCATATAAATAAATTTTTTTTAAATAGAACTTTTGACCATTTTTGTATATATGATGTACTGCATTAAATTATCTTTCTTATTTAAGCAAATAAAAATGGGAGGGTCACCAGGCAAATTGTGATAAGTAACTGTCTCAAAGCTTAAGGTAAAATTTGGACCTAAAAACACAATTATTTTTACACAAAATGCATTATGACTGATCTCAAATTCAATGTTGACATTTTTCTAGTAGCAGTGTTTTCAAAATGTATGCAGATCACGTGTTTATACATATAATATTATATCATTATCATCGATCATTTAAATATTCCATCAAATTTGAGTTCAATCCTGACTTGATTTTTGTACGACATCTGACAATCAGTGCCGCATGGCCTCCTTCATTTCATGAATCAATAGAAAGTATGCGATTTTAGACTATTATTTGCCAAACAGGGTGCATTGTTAGTACTATTTAAGACAATTTTAGATTTAGACACATCATGTATGTGTATAATGTCAACAGTCATGATACATGTACATGTACATGTTCCTCCCCATGAAAATATTGAAAAGTTGGCGAGTATATATATATATATATGACTACTACATATACCAAGTAATTAAATATATCAGGTGATTTAGAGATACTGAAATGATTTTAGAGTTCAGAAAGAGTTGGTTCATCCTTAAAGCTGATACATGTACATTGTGATAGTTAAGCTAAAAATCATTTAAGACATCAATCTACAACTTTATGAGACACTTTAAATACGGAATGGAGCTAGAGGTACAGAGGCAGATTATATTTTTAATAGATATATAAATACATTTATTATATATAATAATTAACATACATCAGTATTTCTTATATATGTCCCGGTATCCTGTTTTTCAACAGTGTTTAATTATTCTCATCCTAGGTTTTTTGTTGCCATTTTCAGACATGCATTATTGAGGACATTTAAAAGTGTTCATTTGTTTTATTGGGTTACTATGTCCCTTCAACTTTTGTTTTGATTCCATTTGGAGATCTAGATGAGTTGACGGGACAGCGCAAACAGGGTCTTTATAGTGCTGTATCGCTGAAATATCATGCCACAGATACATTGAAACAATACTTCACTCTGTCACTTACTGATATTTTAATTTATAGCTATAATGGTGACGTACCTGACGGTTTTACTCCCCTTTTTGAATTTTTACTCATATATGCAAGTGATTTATATCACAATTTAGAGAGTTAGAGCACAAGCCCTGCCAAATGTTAATACTGTCTGAAGTTTTGGGCTCTAATTAAATAGCCAATGTATGTGCTATAAAAATTTTAACCACGTGCATTTTTTTGAAAATCTTGTAAATGTCACAGTGTGTCAAGTAGCTTCAAAACACTCCTACTAGCTAGCGCTAGAGGAGATCTCCTGTAGCTCAAACAGTGGAGCATTGGACTGTGGAGTCTGAGGTACCAAGTTCCAACCCCAGCAGGGTCAGTGATATTTATTGACCCTGTTACATTTGGAGCCCACGTAGCAGTCTTCGACGTTAGGCACTAGCCCTAAGCCCGTGTCTAGTGTCAGAACGTTTGGGCTAGTAACAGTTGTAGAAGAACTAGCCCGACTGTCTAGTACATTAAATTGACATTGGTTGTCGTAAAAAATGGA
>JAUMGZ010005252.1:0-10381 GCA_032359645.1 Pododesmus macrochisma | reverse complement strand
ACGTTGCAGAGACAGCATGTCCCATCGTTTGCTATCACGTTGCAGAGACAGCATGTCCCATCGTTTGCTATCACGTTACAAAGACAGCATGTCCAATCGTTTGCTATCACGTTGCCGAGACAGCATGTTCCATCGTTTGTTATCACGTTGCAGAGACAGTATGTCCCACCGTTTGCTACATGTATCACGTTGCAGAAACATTATGTCCCATCGTTTGTTATCACGTTGCAGAGACAGCATGTCCCATCGTTTGTTATCACGTTGCAGAGACAGAGAAATATTATCGTGGTAGGGAGGCGCTAAGCTGGATTCTGTGGAAGTTATACGGTGTTTTATTTCAAATCTAATAGTTTAACCGCACGGAGAGTTTCTTTCCGCCTCCTATATTATCATGTCTGAAAATCAACCCGGGGAAGGTTTCGACACCACCGCACTTCAGCGACGGAAATTTGATTGTTACAGACAGATACATACAAAGACACATACCTTGGCTTACATGTTAGAACTGGTTAATTTCCAATTAATTCGTCGTTAATAAATACTAGCTCCCGAAAGTTCCAGGAGAATAAATTTGTATTTTTTGCCAATAGAAGGATGTGAAACAGTGCGCATGCGCGACCCATGTCAATGGCGAAGCGTAAAAAACTGTAGATTTCAAAAGCGCGTAGTATTTGAAACATGGATATATAAAATATATCAAATGAAATGGCAAAACGATTTAAAATGTACCTGTTTGTAAGCCAAGGTAGGTGTTTATTTATGTTTTTTTTCAATAACAATCCAATTCTTGGCGCAGAAAAGAGGTGATGTCAAAACCTTCCTCATTTAATTTTTCAGACATGATTATTTAAGAGGCAAACAGAAGCTCTACGCGCGGTATAAAGTATACGATGTGAACTAAAACGCCGGAGAGCTTGAAAACTATATGGCCATTTTACGCTCACTTACGTTGTATCATCCCAATTCATCTTTTATCAACATAATGGCAAGTGAAATATTTTGGTAACCACACCATACCAACTGACACCATTGATAAATGCGTATATAATGAGCAAGTTCATTAAGAAGTACCTAATTAATTAACTCTTTATTTTATACCGACGATGATTTATAATTTAATCAAGGATTGTATTGACAAAATTAACTTAAAATGCGTCGGTTGTGTTGATTGTTATCAAATATATTGTTGATGAACTGGTGTGAGAGTTGTCAGCTCCATACATCTTCAATAAACCACGATGCTGTAATCAATGCTATCAACAAGAATTGCAACCATGTTTCTCCTCCTGTAGAATGGAAAAAATTGAACAAATGAATTTTGACCCGAAAACACGTGACCTTTTGTTAAAAAACAAGAATAACACATAAACAAACGTGGCTGTCTATCCCCAATAGTTAACACATCAAACAAACTTGGTTGTCTATCCCCCATAGTTAACACATTCAACACGCTTGGTTGTCTATCCCTCATAATTAACACATCAAACAAACTTGGTTGTCTATGCCTCATAATTAACACATCAAACAAACTTGGTTGTCTATCCCTCATAGTTAACACATTTAACACGCTTGGTTGTCTATCCCAAATAGTTAACACATCACACATACTTGGTTGTCTATTCCCCATAGTTAACACATCAAACAAACTTGGTTGTCTATCCCCAATAGTTAACACATCAAACTAACTTGGTTGTCTATCTCTCATAGTTAACACATCAAACAAACTTGGTTGTATATCCCTGATAGTTAACACATCAAACAAACTGGTTTGTCTCTCCCTCATAGTTAACACATCAAAGGCACTTGGATGTAAATCCCTGATAGTACACATCAAACACACTTGGTTGTCTCTCCCTCATAATTAACACATCAAATACACTTGAATGTATATCCCCCATAGTTAACACTTCAAACACACTTGGTTGCCATCTCTCATAGTTAACTCATCAAACAAACTTGGTTGTCTATCTCTCATAATTAACACATCAAATACACTTGGATGTATATCACTCATAGTTAACACTTCAAACACACTTGGTTGCCATCTCTCATAGTTAACACATCAAACAAACTTGGTTGTCTATCTATCATAGTTAACACATCAAACAAACTTGGTTGTATATCCCTCAGAGTTAACACATCAAACACACTTGGTTGGCTATCCCTCATAGTTAACACATCAAACACACTTGGTTGTTTATCCCCCATAGTTAACACACCAAAAAAACTCGACTGTATATTACTCATAGTTAACACATCAAACAAACGTGTTTGTCTTTGTCTCATAGTTAACACATAAAACAAATGTTTTTGTCTTTCTCTCATAGTTAACACATCAAACAAACGTGTTTGTCTTTCTCTCATAGTTAACACATCAAACAAACATGTTTGTCTTTCTCTCATAGTTAACACATCAAACAAATGTGGTTGTCTTTCCCCCATAGTTGCTACGTATGCAAGCATTTAGCTTTGGGCCCTCTAGTGCATAAGATAATTAAAATTGTGTTAAATTTTAAACATCAGGGCTCCAATAGCGGACCCGGGGACCGAGTTACATCATTTGAACAAGTCTGTAACCCCTTCCCTGAGGATGCTTCCTGCCAAGTTTTGGTGATATTTGTCCACTTGTTTTGGACAAGAAGTCAAATGAATGAAAAGTTTACATATTTTCTGTAGTGTATACAGGAACTTTGGCACAAAAATGTGTAACCTATGTTTTACGCCCTAATCACGCTTTACACAAATTCGTTCTCCATGCCTGTAGAATACTATAGACCAAATGTGGCCTGATAGCTTATAAGAAGATTGTTTCAAGAAGGATCTGCCTTTTCTGATTTTATTCTTTGTCAAAATTACTCTCTTTGGTCAATAACAAACGACAATATCAACGTATTAGTGTTACATGAATAACATACGTTCTCTGTAAAAAGATATATTAACCGCTCGGATGCAGTGATCGCTGATTTGAAAATTGCACTTACCACGCCCATCTATAAATATCATGTTTTGTAATTAAATTATATTTATTTAGAAAGTTTTATTGTCCATGCATGTGCAGCAAACCTTTTCAGTTCATCTTGACCGAAGGTTCAAGGTATAATTTTATAACAGAAATGACGTCCGTCGTCCGTCCGGCAACGACTTTTCAAATTGTCGATTTCTTTTGAAAAACCAGAAAAATTAACGAAACACGATAACAAATATTTTTAGGGAAAGGGAATTTAGATTTGTCCAAATGATAAAACTCCGTCTCCCGGAGCTCCACTTGGAGAACCAAGGAATGTTCCTGGGGACTAACAATTTCAAAGAATCTTATTTTAGTAAACTAGAAGGCCTATTTTATGCTTGCATATGAAGTTGCTATGGGGCCTGGAGAACCAAGTTTGTCTTAGGCGTAAACCGGGATTACATATAAAAGTAGGCTAGGCGTTTCGGGGTCTTAAATTCAACAATATAGCAAATATGTTAAATTTTCACATTTTTTGTTTACTTCTCCAAAACCGTTAAACAACTTTCCTTGACATTGACCTTAGTATTGCTCCTGTCCTAACAGAGAAACAACAGACTAAATTTTGAAAAATCTAAAGAAATGATACTGAACATATCGTGCGGAAACAAACTTGTCCATTAACGGATAGAGGGCGCTACAGCTAGATTTCCCTGTTCTTAATTCTGGGTATAAGATGGCAACATCAATAACATGTGGGCTTCGTATTGTTCCCGTAATCGTTCTTTAGAGATGTTAATGCACCATCAACTGGTTGAATCACATCTTCCGGCGTTGTACTGGATGACCGTCCTGAGTCGCTAAAAATGGATATGGACTTTGCAACTTTAGATATTACTTTTTTTCTTTTATTTCCTAATATTTATTTTTAAATGTGTTCTTGTACGTTGGACTTACACTTGCGTTCTAATATAATTAACCTTTTATATGTACTGACGACTAGATATTGAATACAATAACATAGTTTACATAAAGTCCTTCTCGTAGGTTACTTACCCGAATTTCCAGAGTTAACAATCGGTGTGACATTAGGAACCAGAAAGTAACGAATCATCATTCTACTGCCTCCTTTAAATCCTATTCCCAACTTCACAGTGCCTGTTTCTTTGGTTTTACTTATAACGTCAAATGCATTTGTCAACCCCGTTGTACAAAGTTCTTGAAATTATAACATTTGTTTGAGTAAATCATCATGATTAGACAGACATAGAACAAGTCGGTAATGTGTGTTAAAATACAAAAATGCAACCTGAATCATGCCTCCGATAAATATGATATTTATAAGAGGAGGGAGCCAACACTCTGTGTTAAAAGTCTCATGCTTATATCATGTAATGAATAGAGAAAATGCAATAATAACTGGGTGGCCTATTTTAATACAGACTCTGTTTTCGCTTAAGCACTGAAGTAAAATTTCTTTAAGTTAATTTGACCGAATAATTCTGAAGAAATGCGAAAGTAGGTAAGTTGACAGTAACACGTACAGAAACGGAAGGGATTTAAGTTAATGCTAACGGTTAGTCTTAATGGAAAAAATAGTGACTGTATTATTTTGGAAAGAAGTAAATACGAAAAATTAAGACTAATTAAAGGCCGTTACCCCAAGGACAAGGGCAACTAAGATAAAAACGTTGGACGCACACAGAAAAAATTAACAAATATACAATTATTAACTAAAAAAGGAAACATCACTAACTTCTATTATCTTTCATAGTAGTGTGGTGAAAAGTCATCTGTCAACCAATAATTTGTACAAATGTATATAAACTCGGTGGACAGTATTAGCACACATATTATAAATTTAGACACAAGTAAGTACAACTATAATCGTGTTACAATTAGATTGACGATAATGTGTAATTTAAAATGTTACGAGACATTTAATTTTTCTTCTTTATATATGAGCATGTTAATATGGTTCGCTATAATTATATATTTAACAACTTAACGTAGTGTTTAAATGCCGACAACTTTTTTTTAAATCACTTCTTATACAATTTTTGTCTTTACCTTATCGACATTATCAAGGACTTCTTAGTATTTGTGTTTGTTTAATTAGAACTTAATGTCACTTTCAGAGTATTTCACCGATGTCGTGACAACAGACCAAAGGAAAAAATCGATATAACAGGGAGAGAAGCAGCGACAGTAACGGTAAAACACAGCAATAGGGATAGTTGAGAAAGAGTAATGAACCCATAAAACGACGTTTCCGCCTATTCTTCTACCGAACTTTGCATTGGGATCTTTATCGTGCCAGGGTGTTAAAAGTCCCTGTACACGTGACCACTAGCTTAGCGTCCACTCCAAAGGACGTGCTGACATTTGTCTGCCCGCTAAATATACCTTTCAATCTGTCGGACTTGGGTGACCCTACCAGAAACACAAGTTCACGTCAGAAAAGCTCCCCGGACATTGACACACTCAAAACACTTTACATTTGTACCACGATAAGGCGTCAAGCGCATGTTAAATTATATTTAACATTTTCTTTAAAGTTAACAATTAAATGAAAGACAGAAGCTACATTTGTTGATTTTAGTTGTATGTGTCTTCAACAATCTTTCAAGTCTTATTGCGAAGAAAAAACTAAGGAGAATTACCAAGTGATGGGACAGGAAAAAACAGGGCAGGATTTTACACCAGTGGGGAAAATACGGGGAGGAGGATGCGTTCATGCGTTACCGCTATTCTTAAAAGTAACATGAGGAATATAACCGTGTCAGGTGATTTTTTAAAACCCCTATATAATGAACTTCCATCTTCTCGTCTCTACCGAAGGGCACATAACTATGTGTAAGACTTCTACCCTTCAACCTTGTCGACTTGCGTGTCCCCAATATTAGTACAAAGATCCAGTAACATGAATTTCCAAATCATTGACAGACTTAAACCCTCTTATCTAGACGTGTCAAAAACAAGGAAGAAGTGTGCAACTAGTAAATTGTTTTACGTACCTTCGTTATTAATATTAAGGAAGATTTCCCCTGCATCACATCTATCAAATCGTCTAAGAATGACCTCTAATTTCACAGATGATCCTTGAGCTCCTGCTATATTCCAGATACAAACCTCGTTTAGAATTGGCGATCTTTGTGAAAAAAAGCAACGGGATATACTTTTTAAAAATACAATAAAAGATTGCAGTGAACCATAACATTTTATTTTCGTTGGCATACTATTCTCAAACATAGCATAATTATCAAGTCAGAATAGCTTTACGGATTATTCCTACGCACCAACTCAAACCCATCTAATGCGAAAAGGCATAATTAAAGCACATACAATTACAATGAGAGTATTAGAAAAAGTGGAAAGGGTACACACATTTGTGTGTGAGGAGTATTTTAGTTTTTTTTGTTCAATTACCTAAATTTTTAAATTTTATGTTACAATGTATAAGACTAATGAACAATCTGAGTTTTAAGAATAAGTGCAACGATATGCCTGCAACACGTTGACTTTGTGAGACATTGATACGGGCAACACTTGTGAAGAAGGACGCGCTCGTCTGTTCGCTGATAACAGGTTTCACTTCTTCCAAATTGATAGAAGGTCGTAATGTTTACCATTAAGCTGAATAGTTGTGTTGTTTTTCTCCTGTGCACTTGCCTTCTTTTTCCTTTTGTTTGCCCATTTTTGCTCTCTTTTTTAAAACAGGCTGAAGACGGACACATATCGACACATCCTCTTGTACAGAGATTGTTAACCTACTAGAACACTATAAAAATCACCAATGCATTTAAATGTCGATGTAAGAGAAGGCGGAAGCGCTGTTGCGTGGGTTCGCGATCATCCTATGTCTGTACTATCCCTATTTTTGATTCCCTGTTCTTGTTGCCGCTTCACTTCCGAACCTATCGTTTGTTTCTTGTAACGATATCGGTGAAATATTCTTGAAATGACATTAAACAAACACACAAACCTTTATTGAAGCCATTGTTTAACGGAATCCTAAAAGTTTGTAATAGTGAATTGTTTGGGTTTTTTTGTACTTGATCGCCAGTCTTTTATTTAGAAGTCATTCTGTGATACTTTACCAAAGCAATACCAATGTTCATACGTAATTTGAGTAAGCTGAAATACCAATTTCTCTTTTTTAGACAGTCACATATTTTGAAGTATTGTAAATGTAGTTTTAGTTATATGCTACATATCGTCTTATTAAAATTAATATATGTGAACAAATCAGCTTACTTTTGTATTTTTTCTGGAAAGTTTGGATTGACCAGTATCTGCGGCGTCATTGTGGCTGTCAAACTCACTGGCTGATCAGCTGGAATACACTCGGTTATACTACCTGAAATATTTCAATTCTAATATAATGTACAGATGTATTCATTTTGGTCATTTTTAACGAAGGTATAATTAAAATGCAGGTCTACAACAATACCGTTAATCGTTCCAGCCAGTTGTAACTATGGATACAACTAAATTGTTGATTTGACTAACTGCCAGACGATAAACGTCAGTTAAAGATGACTATTTGAAACAATAGTTGAGGCAGTTTTGCTTTAAATTTATATTTTTAAAAAATCATAAATTAAGGGCATGACCACACATTCACGTTTCACACTACCCTGCTGACAAAACAGAATTAGTAATGCCACCTGCACACCATCACGTTGACAATGCTGAGTATATGATATGGTAAAGACAATTATTTTCAAAACAAATAATTCATCTTAAGTTTGGGTTTACTTAGGATACAATTTTGTAGAAGTTTACTTTAGTAACATCGCCTAGTCGAAAATATTCAGCGATAATTTTAAGGAACCTTTTATGTATCTGTTCAGCTGTTTGAGTTTTGTTGACGATGACTTTATGTATTTGTTCAGCTGTTTGAGTTTTGTTGACGATGACTTTATGTATCTGTTCAGCTGTTTGAGTTTTGTTGACGATGACTTTATGTATCTGTTCAGCTGTTTAAGTTTTGTTGACGATAACTTTATGTATTTGTTCAGCTAATTGAGTTTTGTTGACGATGACTTTATGTATCTGTACAGCTGTTTGAGTTTTGTTGACGATGACTTTATGTATCTGTACAGCTGTTTGAGTTTTGTTGGCGATGACTTTATGTTTGAAACGAATACGTTGAGAGTTATCAAGGTTGCAAATTTATTATGTCACTCGTTTAATGCTTGTTGCATCATCCTATTTAGCTATGCACTGACAGAGCATAACACTAACACTTGCCTGTTTTATTATAGGCTGTTTAATAAAACCGGAAAGGGAAGAAAGGCGTAACATATTCATAAAAGATCAAAATTAATATAAACGGGTCACACACTGTTAAATGTTCATACTTTAGGCGAATACGTACCTAAAACCCCGGCATATTGCCTTATTGTCACACCTGAATCTGCTGCACCTGTATGTGTTCCGGTTATGGTGATAAACGCTGATTGGGTTGATATGTCAACATCTTGTGATAAACCACTGGTTATTGGGTTAATCGTTTTTTTACCTACAACACTAGAACCGTCGGAACCTACAATTCAAATATATATAGCAATGCACGTGTATTTGTTTTGTTAAGTCCTTGTTGGGACAAGCCATAACTATGGGGTGCAGGCTTTGCAACATATGTCAGCGTCCTCAAACCTTGTTTTTCCTCAATTGCTTAGAAAACGAAATAACCAAAAATATCAAAATTGGTACAGTACATATTAAATACATAAAGATTTATTTCGAAGCTGAGCTTTTAATGCTAATATTTGATTAGCCATTTAGCCGGAAACATATACTTTGACCAGCATAGCTTTCTTCAAAAAGTAGTCAATTGATGTTTATGTGCACACTAATTGTTTATTCCGCATGGCTGTTTGTTAAAGTCATATATTCATTTTCTGCCGAAAAGCTACAAAAGGACACATTTTACTTGACCATATAGCATTTGATAATGCAAGTTTGATTAAATTGCATTGTTGTTCGAATCCTACTAACTGAATCCTATAACTGAAGTCAATGGACAAATATTGAATTAGCACGATCTCTCTCTCTCTCTCTCTCTCTCTCTCTCTCTCCGAGCATAGCTTTTGGGAATATCGATGCTTTTCAAATTAGAGTTATAGAGTATAATGTTTGCAGATTAGTATCTATCAAACTTGATAGGAGACAATTTTTGAATAAATTCCACCCAATTGTGGATCTCTATCCAAGTGGGGCCTCTTGAGAAGTAATTATGGGGAATTCGACAATAAAACGAATCGTGTAATTAACTAAACAGTATAGCTAATTATAGTATAGTGCTGTGTTTAAACTAGATTGACGTAAAGGTCTAATTGGTGTATTGTTCATCGCTCTTAGACTTATAAATAAACATTATATTGACGATGAATGCGATGTTCTGTCATATGAGACAACGCGTGACAAAGTTTACACTTTACGTGCTGTCACGGTCAACATATTTGTTATGGTGACCTAGTGTTCATGTGCGACACATTAGCATCTTTATTAAGCTACCAATAAAAGTCACAATGCCCTACTATTACTCACTCCAATCAAAATATTACAAGCATGTCATATGATGCCACACGAACTGAGATGTAGTAATTCTTAGGCGAAAACATGCAAAATGTCTTACCATAAACACACACCTCTGAGTCACGGTTCACGTTCAGTTTTTGTATTTAACCCAGTAATATGCGAATGTTTCTTAACAGAATTCAATATCCTAGAATGGTGCTGCCAACATGGCCTCAACAACTCTTTAATGTTTTCTCTTGTCACGTTGTAATTGAAATATTCTGGGAGTGACATAAAGCCCCGATAAAACAAATTATTGATGTTCTGAAAATGTTTATTATTAATATGCTAGTACAAACATAATTGCTCTAATTGTTTCCTTACTGTTTTTATTTATATTAAAAAATAATTCGAATAAATAAATATAACGCTAACAAGATGCCCATTGGGCATTAATGTCCACCTTGATACATTAACAGTGCAAGAATATCTTTAAACTTAATTTCAAGGAACATCTACATCCACATCTGATCAACGTTTCTTGACAATAAGTCAAAAATGTTTAAGGTCTCAATTATTAGTTTCGAAAATTGACATATGTTCCAAGTAGTTCAATGCCAACTGCTGAATATAATTAAGTGGTAGTTGAATGAAATGTGTATTTTCCTGAACAATTTTATGCCTAAAAGAATGTAGAATAGGACAACAATAGTGTCATTGAAGTGATGTTGGCGTAATAATATGTAAAAGTGAAAGTGAAACCACAAGTGAGTGCTTCGTTCGGTTGACTCATGAGGAGGCACACCTAATAATCAGCCAATGAGAATTTGCATATGTGAAAGTAGTGCTGTTTATTTTTAACATTTCCTCAGAATTATGTTCTTTGAGGTACATTGTAAGTTGAAT
>JAUMGZ010005241.1:0-10383 GCA_032359645.1 Pododesmus macrochisma | reverse complement strand
TTATTGTCTTTGTACATATATTTATGCTGATGAGCTGTAAAGCTTAAAGTAATAAATGAATTGAATTGGCTTACGTTACATTGATTTTACTCTTTTGTAATACTATGTACGCCTACAGTATTACATGTAAATTGTAGCACGGAAGATTTCTTGTAGATGATCAATGACACTAGGTTCTAGGCATTGTACAAAATGTACGCAGCATCCTCAGATTGGATTGGAAGACTATTTTTGTTTGCTTAATGAAAGATAAAACAAGAAGATTTTCACAAATGTAATATTATAATTTCTGAAAACTCAAAATAACAAGGTTTGAGTACAAAATATATATCACAAAAGAGAATTAGAAATATGGAGAATTATTTCGTTGCCTGGGAAAATGGTGAACATGAAGTTGTCATTAAGGCAAGGTTTTATCTTCAGAACAGTCTAGGACAATCTGGTTCAACATCTTGGGTTTCAAACTTGTGAGAGCCAAATAAATTGTGCTTCCTGCCAGCTACTGTCTTTGCCAAATTCAAGTTGCACTGTTTAACTCAGTATGCGTACGCTTGTCCTTACATAGTCAATGAGACGTCAATTCATATATATAATGATTTTCTGTAACCTTATCCTTGTAAGACGTAACAGGAAATACGCTAAATTTATTTTGGTCTGATTAGGCAGAGCTTTTCTAGTTATATAAATTAGTGAATATTCAGTATTACAACATTATACTACCGCCGTATTAGGAGCGACCGTAATGTGACACCATCTAACAAGTTTTCAATATACCCCGGGGCACATCATGTGCACCGTTAACATATCGCAATACACAGCCAATAAGGACGGCTCGTGTGAAGTTTAAGGGTAGGCTCGTCTGTTCTTTATGAATCAGAAACCCACATATCAACGTCATTATAATGACAACATCTAAAGTCAACGACCATTGAACATCGCTCGGGTGTATTCGGCTTCTTCCGTAAATATGGGAAGGCGTTACTGGAAAAAGGCACAATATCGCGTATCAATTTATGCAGGAACTTTTAAGTTCCCGGTTTAACATATTACTTTATCTGGTACCGTTTTATATAGTCCAATGCTCACTCTCTATGTAATTTAAACTTCGGTGTCATACCGTCTATTCAGTTACATCGGTTGGCTGACTTTAGAGATTGTCCGATGGCAATACTTATTTACAAACATTAACCTTGTCAAACATGCCATATATAATTGTGGAACAAAATGAATATTGTCGATGCAAATATTATTATGATAGTGTATCCTTGCCATATATAACATATAACAGCAGATGTAAGTGAAATGGAAGCAAAATAAAAAAAAAACTAGAGCTATGTTATTATAGCAATCTTGTGCTTTGTTTGTTTTTGTTTTATTGGGGTTTTACGTCCCTTTAACTCACATCTAGGTCTTATCAAGACAGTGTCTGCTTGTGATAGTGCACACTTATGGCGACTTTATAGTGCTGTCTGACTGAAATACCACGCCACAGACACATTGACATAATACTTCACTTAATCACATTATTCTGATTCCTGACACTGAGCCAACTAGTCCTCCCCTAAACAGAAACGCTGAGCGCTTAGCAGGGAGCGAGAAGATTGCCTAATTTTAACGTTTTAGGTTTTGACGCTACCGGGATTCGAACCCGCACCTTGGATTCTAGTACCGGTCTATCAACACGAAGCGAACGCTCCAATTGACCCAACGTGCTAGCGCAGGTTATACATTTCTAAATAAGTTAAATAATTACACATTTTGTTTGGAGATTTCATAACAAACATTTAAATAGAGACGGGGAATTTAACAAACAACAATCTATCGCATTTCCGTAATAATACTATACGGTTAAGATCACGGACAAACTGCCGGGAAAGATACTACACACGGAAGATACTCGTTTAACTGGTTTAAACACGTGTTCTAACACCGATATATAATCCATTCATTACTTATCTATGTATATATTATACCTAGATCTCTATCTTGTCAACATTGATGTAATGTTTATCAACATAGTGCGGTCCATTGCACGCGCGTGTCCCGTGAAAAAAGTATATCCCGAACAGGATGCCATATCTCATTCGGAACTTCTCGAACTTTTTCTTTTCCTTGTTAGGCAAAGCGTTGGATTAATGTGTTTCACGGTACAGATAGTCTAGTGATGTAAAAATGTTTTACTCTTTATTCTATCAGCAGCTCCATAAAACACACATAATACACTAAATAATAATCATCAATTTAATTTCTTTATTTTATTCTTAGAAATGCTCGTAGACATTTTTTTTTATAAATACGACCAACTTTGTAAAATCGTCGCAAGTTTAAAACAACTTACTTATGACATTATATTTTATTAGGGTGAATGTCAACAGTTCAACAGTTTACTATTAAGGCATCTATTGCTTCACTGTATATACAAAAACATACAGTGACGTAAGGTTAATAAAGTTGTTAGCAGTAACGTGTCATTCCTTACCAAATTTGTTGTTGTTATTTTCCTCCGTTTTGAAACATGCCTTTCAATAATACAAACATATAGTACTGCGTACACGTATTAAAGGGTCGGTAACCATGTTTTATTGACATTGGCCGGCAAAATCTTAATTAGTATTCTTAAATCTGCTAAATTTTATTACGTGTTCTGCAGTATTTCGTTACTCAATATAACAAGTTAGAATAGAGGCAATTTTTTGCGAACAATAAAAAACAAAATTCTTACAACATGCTCGGCTAAAAGAATACAATTGAGAACACTTTTTAAGAACACGAAAATTCTAATGTAGATCAAGATTTGAACTGTTGGTCATTTCGTAGTTATACAAGTGTTGGAACAGCTTTTTATTTGTTTTCAATCCCCTCTCTCTCTCAGTCTCTGTCTCTGTCTCTCTCTCTCCCTCTCCCTCCCTCCCTCTTTCTCTCTATTTCCCTCCCTCCCTCCCCCTCTCTCTCTCTCTCTCTCTCTCTCTCTTTCTTGGGGAGGGTGTCTTTCTCCCCCTGTTACTGTACTATGAAGAATAAGTGGTCACACGATTGTCAATACACAATTTATGTATCTTCTGTTTACTCTTTGTGTCACAATGTGCATTTTATTTTTTGTTCTTTGCCAACAACTGGTATTGTTTGTACATTTAATAAAAAAAGCATAAGAGCTTCCTACAGAACGTACATCGAATCAATCCACAATATAAAGACTATCACGGGAGTTAAGTGTCTGTCTTATTTTTAAGGTTTCGTGCGATCTTAAACGAAATCCTCTCACACATATTAGAGGCTTTGCACGGTCACCCTAAACTGACGATTTAAAGGGCTTTTCGCCCAAATTTACCTGCAACGGACGAGTGTTATCGATATAATCTTACTAAATTTGGCCATATTCACACAGTCGCTACGGATTCAAATACAAATCAATTTTTTTGTCTTTAACATCATTGTAAAGCATGATTTTCTTCTCCAAATATGTGATTTTCATGAAATTCTGAGAATGAATAACTGATTTATCACACAATTTTTATTAATTGTCGGACCGCTTCTGTTAGAAGTTTGTATATATAAATGAGTAAAAACAAGTTATATTTTGGCATGGTTTTCTTTCGTAACTTTGAGTAAAGTGAGAGAATATACAAAACACAAGTTTGCGTTGCCTGAGAACCACTAAGTACATGTCGTATATACGGCTAATATGTACATTTGTACGCATGTATTTATCGTCTCATAATTCCTTCTTCTGTACATGCGTGGTGAACTATGACGGTTCTCTTCCGATTTCGGTTTTGCAAATGATTGATTGGTTTTCGGTTGATTGATTTTGGCGTTCGTACGTGCCCGAGGACAACGCCGTTCAACTTGGTGACGATACTAACTTCCTGCGAATCCGAGGCATAAGACCCGAAAATTTTTCACAATCTCTCATTTTCACACTGGATAACATCAAGCAACTATCAACATCAAGAACTTAAAAACTATCAAATTAATATGTGGAAACTTATATTCGTATTAGGTAAGTGTATTTTACATTACGGAGTCCGGCTGTTTAATTAAGCTAATTTCAGTTAGAAATAATTCATCTTATCATTTTAACATGTTAGACTATATTATATAGTTAGATATATCTTTGCTTTTGAAGAAAATTACTTTTATCTTTGAAAACATCAACACTGCTAATCTAGTATTTTAACTTAACAGTTTTACTGATTTTCTCTTTGGCAACTCTTAGCTCATAACAATTTAAGTAGATAATAATCTGTCTCATTCTTAAATCTTAGATCGATTAAAGATAGCATTTTAAAGCAAATCTGTTTTAATTTAAGAAAAACATGTAAAATAGCAACGGTAAATATAAATACCAAGAGTACATGTTAACTACAACATGGCCTTTACAAAAACACACAAAATATATCGTTTTATCTGTAAATTTTAAGGTTGACATCGTAAGGTACACACAATTATCCACACGGACATCCCAACATGGACATTAAAGACACATAGAAAAAAATGACATATCTTTGTACATGTAATGCTATAAGAATGACATGACAGAAACAAACAAATCTATACGGTTCTTCGTGTGTAAAGTACATCATAACTTATACATTACAGAAACATTAACAGACCCATTGTTATACATGTACATCATAAATTAGTCATTACATAAGCACATAAAACATATCTCTATACATATACATTCCAACACTTACATCAAGAAATTCTGAAGCAATTTGTTTTTACCAAATTTTGATTAGAGTAAATGTTTAAATTATGCATCTATATATTGTTGTAATGGCCGTGATATACAAATACTCGGGAACCGGTGAATACGAGAGTCGAGGGCAAGTAATAACCGTTCTTGTGTTTTGTCATTATAAGCGACATTATTTATACGCCTATAGCTGATTATTATTGTCTTTTTATATCGATAACTGTCCAATGCACAACTGATGGTTTATGTCGTGGCGGCCAGAACACCACTATCATTACTTCACTAACAAACAATACACCCTATTGTAGGTCTTATTGTACTTTTAGCAATAATGAATCACCTTGCTTTATTCGCCTCCTTTTAGGAGAGTTCCTTGCTTTTTATTGATCTGCACCCTTTATATGGTGAAATACGGCGTTTTTGCGTCTCTTACTTGGTGAAAGATTTCCGTGCTTTTTATTGACCATTTTCTCCTTTAACTTACCCGTCACATGGTGAAACACAGCGTATCATACGCCTCTTTATTGGAGAGTGACTTCCTGTGCTCTGCTTTTGAAAATTGTCCCCTAAAATTCAAGACTTTTTATGCGCCTCGGTGATAAGAACATTTCGGCGCGTTTTTATTGATAGTATATTGACCGTGGATTTTTTTTTGGGGGGGGAGCAACCTTTATAATTCACAAGTTTAATATCACGTGACTTTTATGGCGTAGCACAGCCGTTTTATATAACTTATCTCTAAGAATAACATTTTAAAATCATCTCAAAGATATCCTTTGTAGGTCTTTGGAACATATTTTGAACGTTAGAGATATGATTTATAATTATGTATTTCTATTCATGTGTACCAAACAATATTAGTCAGCCCAGATATGTTTTCAAACTTTATCTAGTTGAGTTAGCTAATCTCTTTTTATTAGATATATACTATTAGTTTGTATACATAACTCTGTCAGAGAATTGATTCGTTTTTTAAAGAAAATATTGCACATTTAAAACGCGCCAAAAAACCCCAAAAACGATAGTTATAATATTACCAAAGCGATTAAAATTGTATGTCAAGAAAAAGCCACGAAGTCGCTGAGATACTAGGATAACACAGTCAGTAAAACATTTTATAGCGTGGACATTTTTCCTGAAAAAAAATTCAGTTAAAAAGCATTATTCTTTTATGTTTAACATATACATGTATGTCGTTCGTGTATATCGTATGATATACAGTGAAACCTGTCTATAAAGACCATCCAATGGGAATAGAGATTGTCTTACTAAGTAGGTTGTCGCTATATAGAGGTAATATTGTGCTGAAATGTTCTATTTGGGACATCAAGAAAGTGGTTTTAATAAGCAGGAGGTCTTTATATACAGGTGGTCGCTAAGGCAGGTTACACTGTACGTATATATTTTACAATTTACAGGTTTTTCGGCCTTGGTCGTTGCTCAGCCGCAACCAAATCGGCCCAACCAGCCCAACCAGCCCAACCAACCCAACCAACCAAACCAAAATGGGCAACAACAGTTTAATTCACCATGTCTTTCCAATTTCGACGGAGGCTTTAGACAGTGCTTTATGACAAACGGGAATTTTAAACTTGACGTCATATTCTCTCTGATCACAAATGGAACTAGTGGACCTTTACCCCAGGGTTCCAACAGAAAGGACCTTCTCAAGCAGTTGTGCACGTGAGTATTAGAATTTTCAATGCCAAGTCTCTCATAATTTGAGTAAGAATGGATGTGTACTGTTTAAACTATGTTTTGATATTGTGTAATACAAATGATTGTACATAAGGCGAGACGAAAATAATAAATCTGTCTGTCTGTCTGTCTGTCTGTCTGTCTGTCTCCCCGCAGCGATGCAGCAAGTAAAAGTAATAAATCTTTTATGTAACTTTAAATTCAAGTTCCCAGAATGTGCAGAAACATTATGCCTGCAGCGATGCAGTAAGTAAAAGTAATAAATCCGTTCTTTAATTTAAAATTTAAGTTCCCAGAATGTGCAGAAACATTATACCTGCAGCGCAGTAAGTAATTCATCCTTTCTTTCATCTTAAATTCAGGTTCCGCGAACGTTCAAGAACATGTATAAAACCGATTATACCTGCAGTCATGCAGCAAGGCAAATGTCCAAACAGAGAAAAAATGATGATGGATAGCACAGTCCAATCTACAACGAGAGCAATCGACGCTCTCTGTGGTGTACAACGTAAGTAACAAGCCATCAAATAGACTTGCAATAGACCAATATAACTACATTGCAGTGACCTTTAAACAATTGTTTTCCTGCAGACATTTTGATTTTGAGTTTTTAAGATTTTGTGACTACACATACATTCGTCTGCTTTGTGCTTTTTATGAACAACAGAGATTTAATGACGTTATAGACAAAACTATTAATGCAGTTCTGAAAAAATGATTCAATCTTTGATTTAGGTAAAACCAACTTTTTATGTAGTTACGGACAAGATTTTATTTACCCTGTGTTGCCTTGTTGGAGAGATCGATGTAGGACTAGCCTCTTCGGTCCATTTCATTTTTAATGTGTTTTACAACATTAATGTAGCTATGAGCAAGATTCTAAGTAGCTATGACCAAGACTGAATGCAGTAATAGATGTCCAAGATTTACCGGATTTTTTTCTATCAAGGTTACTGTAGTTATGAACAAGATTTACTGTAGCTTTAAACAAAAATTCAATGATTAAAAAACAATTTTAAAAAAACTGACAAAGACAATAAAAATATGACAGAAATTGTAAGGTGTTAAACTTGAAACTGTATCAGATATTTAAATGTATTTCAAGTTTCAAATATAACTTTTATTTATATTCTTTCAGCGGACATGCCCCCGTGTCTAGGAAAATTCGACACAAAATTCCGAGCTTGTTTGACTCAGAGAAAAGTTGTTCCAGAACACTTCTTCAAACTTTTATCTAATACGACAGACGGACTTCAGATGTCGTACGCTCAGCTGAACCAATCAACATGCATGTAAGTTGAAACTATGGAGTGGTCCCAGATTACAAACACATATTATTTTATTATTTACATGGTACATTTCCTACTCAAAAAAAAAATATGAAATTATGCGAGTCAAATTCCCCGAAAACAGAAGTTCTGAAAACTTGCATGCCAATTTATCATTCTTTTATGTAACGTTATATATCTACAGTCTTAATAATATTTTAGTTTATTTGTCACGTAGTACATCTTCCACTCGCAACAATGAGACATCAATTTACCAGAAAGAATTTCTAAAAACTTGAATGCCCCATTATTTACGCATTTAATCTTAATTGATTTGGAGAAACATATGGTTGAAGTCAATCTGCAGGAACCCAAAACGAGGCACCAACTTTGATAGTAATTTTTTTTGAATCGCTTCTAATATTTCCTATTAACAGACAACAGAAACAACAGATCATCGTCCAGTGTGCTTCTGGCTCCATCCAGGCACTAGCCAAAGAGTGTACAAAACAAGAGCAATACATGGTCGGTCAAACTCTTCAAAACATGATGGCAACTTTCCAGGCAATCTGTAAGTACACA
Source organism: Pododesmus macrochisma (assembly GCA_032359645.1). Lineage (NCBI taxonomy): Eukaryota > Metazoa > Mollusca > Bivalvia > Pectinida > Anomiidae > Pododesmus > Pododesmus macrochisma. The sequence continues at coordinate 2,136 of JAUMGZ010005241.1, read as the reverse complement.
CATTTAATTTTAGGAAGAATCTGAATCAGTGGGACACGTGACCAAGAAAAATGTCACTAAACATCAAATGCCAATGAAACAATACAATAAAACCACATACAAAGACATTGAGGCTAGTCCCCCCTCCCTACACGACTTGGGACATTCTTTAAACGAACTGAGTGGTGTGGTTTAACCAGATAACGGAATCGCAAGCTTCTCAAAAAACCCACGAATTGGGGCCTACAACAACAACAACAACAACAACAACAACACTAACAACAACAACAACAACAATAACAACAACAACAACAACAACAAAAACTATCAATTATCAATGTAGTTATTAACGAGCAATGGTATCAATCTGAAGCCATGACAAATTTAGGGAAAGTGTGAGAGGTCAAAATAGAAAACAGGAAGTTGTCACACGGTTTAAAAATCTCAAGTTTATAAACTATAAAGATCTTGATATATGCTTTTCATATATAGTGTACATGTAGAAAGCTACTAGACAAAATATGTGCTTCTATGTATCCAGTCAATACGAAACAGGAAAAAATAGGGATTTCAATCGAATATTCTTCTAACATATATCAGACTGATATTCATCGTGAATTTTTTTCAGGTTCCGGTCGCCCCATTCCGTCACCAGATGGCGGTATCATGTCCAGTCCTTGTCTGCAAAAGTTTGAGAAGAAACTAGATGCATGTGCCAGCGATGCGGCCGGACTTAACATGTCTGACCTGATGAACTTACTGACGCGTGGCATCGTACCTAAGGGAAAAACCAATTCCCAACTAAACGAAACTATTTGCAAGTAAGTAATAATTGTTCTTTTAATAATGGTTTGTTGAATTTATAAATGTGTTTTTATTTTAGACTTCTTGTCTCACTTGGGAAGTGGGAAGGTTTGGGTTTTCATTAACAGGTTTGACCACACTTTCCGGTTTCGTGCTGGGTGGCCGTCCTATGTCGGTCCGCGTAAAAAATAGTCCTGATAAATGTTGTGACGTCATTTTGATTCCTTTTTTTCTTGCGCTGAATTGTTTGATGCACCTGTAGTTTGTTTGTCTGTGTCTTCCTTTCGGATGATTCAACTCATCATGTTGTTTGTTTTAAACAGAATATTCCCATAAGTATGGGACAATCGGTTTTTGTGCACAAGCTAATCAAAACTTAGTATTTTTTGCGAAATTGTGAAATGTGTTACATTTATAAAGTATAAGCAATTGTTATAATGTATCTTCAACTGTTATTTCAGAAACTCAAAGGCACTTGAAAAATGTGGCAAGGACGCCGTGAAATCGTCGGACTGTAAGGGTCGCGATCTTCTGATCGCTGAGGGAACTTTCGCAAACGTGTTCATCACAACAGGAGCGTACTGTCACGACACATCCAGTATGTAGTCTTCTTAAATATACTTAATATGTCGCGGAAACTTGTTTTGTAGCTTTTGGGTTATCGAAATACGTATACCACTTTACAAAATATTTATACATACTGTAAAGTGTTTTTACTTCGCGGGTTATTCATTCGCTTTTTCTGAAGAAAACGCGAATTTAAAACTCGAGCGAATTTGTTTTGTTTTAACTCAGCACAAGCAAAGAGTTTTAATCAGTGTAATGTAAATATGTTAAATTGTTCTGTTTTTGTTTTCTTCCCTTTGTAGTTAGTTCTTCAAATTAAAATGTTATTCTTCCTTACATGTTTTAAAAGGTGGTAAATAGTTTGGATAACACAATTTATTTTATTCAATAGTGCCAGGGGCCTGTATGTTGACGTTACAATCACAGTTTACTAAATGTTTCGGTGAAGTCGGCCTCAACCAACAGGACTACACCGGAAACGTGTCCTCCCACAAAGGTGCACTCATAGGAACGACAAGAAAAGCTGCGACAGATTATTGTGGGTAAGTCACTTTTAAGTTATTATTATATTAGGGTTTAACGTCACGTCCAGAATATTTCACCGATATAGCGAAAAAAAACCAAAGGAGAAAAACCAACAGATAGGACAGGAAGGAAAGCGGCTACAGGAACGGGAAACGAAAGTAATAGAGATAGTTCAGAAAGAAGAATGAGCCAATGCAACGGCGTTTCCGCCTACTCTTATCGAACTTTACATGGGGATCTTTATCGTGCCAGGGGGTTAAA
>JAUMGZ010005240.1:0-20548 GCA_032359645.1 Pododesmus macrochisma | reverse complement strand
CAGAAAGGATAAGATCATTCAACTTAGCTGTGAACTTGACATTATTGTATAAATTTCAGTCTAATTCTCTTTCTAAACATACTTATAGTCAGTTCACAGCTGAGGAAGAATAATCTTTTCCTATAACAAACCCATCCCAAAAAGACCGGCCTTGTTACAGTTGTTTACTTCCTAATGATAACATCTTGCATGTACAATTTAACGTCACTCTATATAACCATAATAGGTGTATAAACACGAACTTCGTTTGATTTAAAGTTATTCGCCTTTGTATTAATAGATACAACACCAATACATCGTGACTGTGAATGTACAATGCAGAGGATCAAGAGTTTGTGTAACGGGTGTGGGAAGCATTATTTCTCAACTACTACAGAACGTCATCCAGTACAGTCACACTCAATCAAAATATAAAATAGTAAATCGACGCACACAGAAAAATGAATCAAATATACATTTATAAGTCACGTCCCGCTTAGAAACAACTCTTCTGTGTTCGGAGACAGCAATATTGATATTTGTAAGCTATGGCGGACAATAATTTTAAGGTAACATATTCCGTCAACTCAAACATTTGGGCGAATAATTAACAAGAAACACCCAAGGAGTTGTTCTTAAAAAACATACCTTAAACATTACATCTTCGTCGGTAATTGAAAAGCTATTGAAAAGCAATGGTATGCAAAAAAGAAATAGGATCGAAAGAATAAATGTTAATGACGAAAAAACACTATGTTATTCAAGAACATGAAAGGGAAGCGAAATGATGGCAAGACAAGTATTATAATCTACCGTAAAATGTAACGGACACAAGTTGAATATAACAAGAGACAAATAAAGTCAATTATCCCTGAACGGACATCCTAGGGACATGAATGCAAACATACAGGGCGTATGCGAAACACAGTCTGTGAAGCTAGAAATACTTAGTATGGTGTCATATGGTTGAAAAATGACGTATGCTACAAACTCGACAGGAAATATAATATGGATTACATGGACATAGGAAAATAAAAGGACAACTATTATACTGGTGATGATACTCATTTTCCAGGTTTGCATCTAAATCTATAGAACACGCTGTACTAAAAACACAATGCAGTAGACTGCCTGACATATAACTGTTACATATTGTACATATATGTTACGCTGCAGCCCCAACAGCTGTTCAGTACTTGTTTTCTGTTACGCCATTATCATACGACGTTTGTCAACTTTGATAACATCCCCGATAAACTTTTGCTTGTAATTATTCATTGCGCGATTCATATAACTTGAGACTTGTTGAATCGGATACTTATTTCATTAGTAACTTACGGCTGTTATTATTTAATCATGGCATGTCGTAGTTTTATTGCAACAGGCGATTTTCGTTGCCAACCTCTCGATGTTTTCCATCGTCTTTTACACTTAGCGTGTGTCTCACTTTTTTTGTGACGTCACGTTTAAGTGTGCTCTTTATTTCGATTGGTTGCACGCGCACGTAGTAAAAATACTAAAAATTCAATCGAAGGTGTAGAATTGTTGCATTGATGTTTATATCTCAGCTACGGCAATATTAGCCATAAAATCTAGACCAACCTGAAATGAACAACATAGAGGTGATTTTCGTTCAATACCAATGTTGATGGAGTAATCACACCTGGTAATGTTTTTAGTTATAATTTGCGAAGTGTAAAATTACACCTTCTTTTTTTGCTACCCCTTTTTACTTTCATAAGCAAAACGCACCATGTTGTATGCAAGTCATGGTGTCCAGCGATTATATCAAGCGGTATACCCGTGTCTTACAAGCGTATACTAGTCTAACTAATACTCAAAGCAAAGTACGGAAATGGACTTGTTGACTTCGCGGATTCTTTTTGCAAGTCTTAATGAGATAGAATAATTCCGACAGTACCCGAAAAATCTTCATAATTACAAATAAGCTTTATATAGAACGTTTGTCTGTTCATGATTTTGTTAGTTCTCGGATTTCTCAGACTTATTCATCCACGGAATGGATTAGGAAATCCCGCGCTTTCACGAAAACCACAAACGACGCAAATTTGCTATAAAGACACGGTAAACGGATTCCCAGTTGTGTCATACATATGCTGAGAAGCGTTTCAAGGGATGTCATACACGGAATCGGCCGAGGTGCGAAGAGTGGCCTGATTTGTAACCTCTATTTTCTCTTGCGTATTCATCCGCTGTGAGCATTTGCGCTTCTCGCGCTTTCACTGACGTAGTTTCTTAGCAGACAGCGATTTTAACCACAAGAAAAAAATGATGCAAAGCACCAATCCGCTGCAACAACTTGAACATGTTAAAATCAATCAGCGATGAAAAAACAGTACCTTAAGTTAGTTAGTTCCTCTCCAGATTGACACGTCTCCCATTTGTTGTTAACTTCCTAATGATAACAACTTGCATGTGCAATTTAACGTAACTCTATAACCATAATAGGTGTATAAACACGAACTTCGTTTGAATTAAAGTTATTTGCCTTTGTATTAATAGATACAACACCAATACATCGTGACTGTGAATGTACATTGCAGAGGATCAAGAGTTTGTGTTACGGGTGTGGGAAGCATTCTTTCTAGAACACGCTGTACTAATAACATATACATATTGATATTATAACGATAACAAATAGCAATATGTCATCAGTGTACCTGCCAGACGTGTCATTTTACTTTCCTGAGCACAAAACGAAACATTTAACAAAATGCATGGCCATCAAGATGTATGTGTCAACAGCTGTTAACTCTACAAACTACCATATTACCAACATAGACGAATACGAATTTTCTATTTGCAATCTGTGTACTTTCACTTAAGTCAGAAAACTTGAACCCAGATTACTATCGACGCAATCCCCCGATGAGACTGCAAAACTGGTGACCCTGTCATATACTCTAACATCCTACCAAGTTTCGTTGAAATTCCTTCATCCGTCTATGAGGAGTTCCTGACAAGGATCCAGGCGGACTGATAGACGGACAAACTGACCGACGGACGAACAGACGGAATGTTCACATTCTACCCGTTTTTTCTTCAAAAGTGCGGGTATAACTACATAGAATGTAGCTTAACGAACGTAAAACCTAAATGAACACACTTTGTTTAAATAAGCATAATTCCACATTAAATTAAACATTTTATCAAAATGAAACATGAACAAGCTCTGAGTGAAAGGGCCTCGTCTAAGTCTTTGCAGACGTAAATATGTAACCAATCAAACATATCGAGTAAAATATGTATCAAGTCGAAAGTATCGAGATTCGTATCGAATCGAAGGCCAAGTGTATCATCGTTAAAGCTCTATATTTATTAGCGCTGACCTACTTCGGACGGTCCCTCAGCACTTAACTAGGCGGTATGGTTGAACCTGTCAATGATGCCTTAACCTCCCCACTTCCATAATATTGCTTCCTACTACGTTTTGCAATAATCGGTTTTCTGCGTAGTCTAATTTGTAAAATCTAATAACTGACGAATGCAACAGTATTTCTATCAGAAACGTCTATGTGGACATATGCACCGAAGGACTTAATTGTTATTGATTATTGTTTAAAAAGTCAATGTATCATAGAAATGGATGTGTACATTTGTATCAATTATATTATTATGAATTGGTATGAACTGTTTTCACATCAGTTAGTGAATTGTATTATTGTTTTTAAACAATAACCCACTACACTTAGTTGAACAAATTATCATATCTTCTGAGGAGGTCCGTGAGAATTCTCAAGGAATTGTCTTTTTCACTTGTGCATGATTTCCTTAAAGACCAGTCCTGGAATAGTCTCCGATGTGCGTGTCATGTTATCAAGATTAGGTAATTTCAGTGCCCCTGGAAAGCTATGGCGATTCAAGTGATCTTTTCGAGTGACCCAATTCGGACAGATGGAAGGCATGTTGAAAAACAGATATTGGCACTTCCTTTCGGAGGGCCGTTCAGCTGGTATTTTGTGTACATGGCATTTGGCACCCTAGCAAATAAATATCCCCACGCAAAATTTAGGGAAAATGTTGAATGTCCGTGCTCATTGTCCTACCTGTTTGTTCCCTTTTTCGATATTGTTTCTGTTAAAAGTTCCTTTCTTGTCCTATCACTAGGTTTTTCCCCTTTGCATCTTGTTGCGATTCGACTGAAATACTGTTGAAACAAAAGCAACCCAACATCACAAAATAAAATTGAAGAAAATAATTTTTAATAAATAAATGTATTAAAATTTAACAAAAATTAAAAATCAAAAGTTTGAAGTTTCTTTTTATCATCAATCTGTACATAGCAAGAGCACAACGTTTTCAAAGTGTTTTCAAACAAAGAAACATTTAGTAAAGAAAAGAGCTAACAAAAATATTTGTCGGAATGAGTTATCGAAACTAGAATATCAATATCTTACTAACCTGCATTTTAACATTAACACATACAATGAAGTTTCACATATGTTTAGCTACGTTCAGAGATTGCTATATGGACAATCAAATGGTTTATATTTTATTGTATTAATTCACTATACGTGTCAACTCAGTTACGATATTCAACACAAGGTCCAACTAACAACAAGTACGACGGATATGTTGACCACATGCATTCGGAATAGTTATAACCCTTTAAACTTGAAACATCCTTTGTTTTTCTACTGTCTTTATGTACAACCGCGCCGTTCATAACAACAATAACCTTTTTTGCCACTACTATACATGACAATATCAAATGACCAGACTACATGATGATTACGTAAACAATATCTAAACATAACATTAATTTAAAAAGCATTATGATATACAGTACTATCGCAATATTTCAAAATGACTTAAGCACACTACTCTTCAAAGCTAATGGTTGCTGTTAATCCAACACCTTGACCAGCAGCCATAGATAAACAGTCTTAAATCTGATAGTTGATGTTTGCACGTTATCTTAGGTTTTCGTCATAGCATTGACTTTTCTTAGAAGTGTTTTCACGAGTTCGCCGACCTTAAATATATCGTCCATAAAGTCATAGTCCTCCTTGGTAGGTGCTGTCCCTAGTACCAATCGTACTTCATAAATTCCCTGTAAAATAGAGTTATTATGATACAGTACTTTGGATACATGGATACGATACTGGAAAGATGACATCGGAATCTAAGGTGTGTTCAATTAGGGAGTACCGTCACCGATATCTTGACAAAAGACCAAAGGAGAAAAAACCCAACAAAAGGACAGGAAGAGTAGCGGCGACAGGAACGGGAAAGCAAAGCAATAGGGATAGATCAGAAAGAAGAATGAGCCAATACAATGGGGTTTCCGCACACTCTTCTATCGAACATTGCATGGGGATCTTTATCGTGTCAGGTGGTTAATAATCCATGTCCAGGGGACCAACAGCTTAGCGTTCACTATGAAGGACGTGCAGATGTTCGCCTTGCCTCTATCTTTCAACCTGCCTGACTTGGGTGACTCTACCAGGAACACAAGTTCCCGTCAGCAAAGCTCTCGAGGACATTGAGACACGCAAACCTCCCTATCACGATAAGGTGTCAAGCACGGAAGCGCCAAGGGCAGGATGACATCGGAATCAAAGAAACTGTCGGCTTCAGTGAACACTTTCAAACATTAAATAACATGAATAGAACAAAAACCAATAGGATCAACTTACAGAACAAAAGTAATGGACAAACAAACAATATGTCCATAAAACACTGTAAGCCATAAGGGGTTCTTTAATAAGTAGGGCTCAGTTGGTTGAACTCTTATGTCGTTGTATTATTCCCTAACTAATTGAACGATGTTTTTTTTATTAATCAAGTTATGTGTCACCATTGAAAACAAATTGATCTACTCTATATAAGCTACTTATAACAGTAATAGTAATGATTTTCACTTTTTTTTCAAAATAATTAAAAAGATATATATTAAACCAGAAATATGAAAATCAAAGCGCATTTACCCACAAGAGAATGATAACATTATGGATGATTCCTGATATTTAGTTATTAAAACCAAACAAAACAAACCAGGATAAGTAAAATTAACAGAAAGAGAGACATTGAGAGTTCAACACTAGCCGCATCACATAAATAAATTGACTTCATAGGAACCCCTAAGACTAGTTATCCATGCGGACCCACTAAGGGCGATAATTCAGCACGAAACCAGACGGTGTGGTTAATGAACCCTCAACTTTCCCACTTCCACATCAGATAAAAATTTCATAAATACACTCCATTGCGCTGGCTATCATCTCAACAACCCAAATCGAGTGTCCATAAAATGAGTAAAACATATTTACATAATTATCTACAACAGGATATTGGAAACGAGAAAAGTGGATGTAGATAAGCATCATAAAACAGTGGCTTATACGTAATAGAACCATATATTCCACATATAGTTAAGTATACGAATAGTGACATTGATGAAAACACCCTAAGAAAATATACGTTAGAACATTGGAAGAGAAAGGCTACTTATATTGCGTGTACCTGATTCCGTGAGCTGACAAATACAGTCTGAGCAGACACGTTCCCGTGAAGAACTTTCCTGTGGTGAAGGAACTGTATTGATTGAGATAACTTCAGAGCTATCCTGTACTTATCTGCAACCGCCATGTGATATTCCTTGTTTTGCAGAAGTTCATCTAGCGTGCCTTCTCTTTCAGCTACTCCTCTCTTATCAAATGATGGTCGTCTGAACAGAGGGTTACTGAACACATCAAACACCATTTTGACTCGCTTTGAAGTTTCAGCTGAAATAAGAACAAGCGATAAACAGGTCTTAACGTCAACTCGGATATGTATCATCAGTGAACAAATATTTTGAAACTTAGCCGCATGAAACAATTCAGCACCAGCATACCCAACAGGAAGTAAACAACTGTACAATAATTATAAGTGCTTGTTATTATGCGGACATTCTCAACACGGTCACCCAGCCGGAAACAAGTCGGTGTATTTAAACCGATAATGAGTTGTTAACCTCCCAGAATCCCCCATGAAAGTAGAAGTCTACATAATGTTAATAGCCTTGAATTTTCAATAACTTCATTGCTCTGTTAAGTATTCAACAATTAACAGCTACAAACAGGTACAATACATAACAATTAATCCTTTCAAACACCTCCGATAGTTTATTTCTGAGTTTGCGGTAGTAAAGAAAAAGAGTGCATAAGCTATAACATGGCGATGACAATGATACTGTAGCTGTGAGCAAATCAAACCTTAAATTGGACCAAGCTTTATATCGATACGCAATTAAAGTTATTTGAAAGGAAAACCAACTACTTCTTATAACATGAGCCAATGCCGGGATATATCGGCGTAGTGACACGTTAGGAACATAAAAACCCTATTCTAATTGCACAAGTGCACAGAAAATACATCTGAATTCAAACATTAGAATAAAAACGTCATTTAATTCTGTAAAAAAAACCAAGTGTTCGCAAAGCAGGTGTGCGTAACGCGTAACCGTTTCTCATACCCATATGCTAGCCTTCGGTTTGTCTCCATGTCCAATCGATATACCGCAGACGTAACCATATAAACACTTGAAGTATGTGCTTTACAACCAATAACATTTATGTAAAGGTTAGAAAATACTACCCACCGATATATGTTGATATAATTTATTATGCCTTGAGTCATTGTTTGTGCCATGTGTTCACAAAATATGTTAGAACATGGTGTCTTTACCTTTAGAACTTGAACGAATCGCCTTCCATACATTCTGAAAAACGAAAATGAATAATGCATGAGTAAGTTTTACCTGAAACGTCGTAAAAACACAGAGAGAAAAAAATATATTTTAAATTTAAATCGATGATTGCAAGGTAAAATCATCATATTCAAAGCACATTTCAAATATGTTTTATAAAAGTAACATATGCCTGATCTGCAAACATCTTCATTGTTGACAGAGGTGTATCAATATAACTTTCAGTCTTGATTGAAACTTCGATGTCACATTGAATACTGTATCTATTTGTAGGAAGAGTGCTACATGTCTTTGGATTTGAGACCAGCTACATGCAACAACACGGAACAACTTAGTACCTTCGTTCAGAGAATTAAATACGAACAGCCGCCTTAGTTTAGATGGGTTGTTTTCAATAAATGACACAGAAGTACATGTATCATAACACATCAATTAAGTTGATACGACACAATTTTGCACAGGTCGATTCGGACAACCCCCTGTTAAAATAGCAATGTTAAGTGCTAAACTTGTGAGTGTTTTAATGAATTGTTTTTTCTTCAAATAATCTTGTCATGGGCCTATTAAATTAACTATTTTATAATTCAAACTTACGCCTTTTCGCCTGTAAATTTCCGAGTAAGTGTATAAGAACGGGTTAAGCGCAGAATTCACGGGCAAGACAAGAACAACGATCCACGGATACACGTCCAGAGATATATCCCTTCCAGCCAAGGAAATCATACCTAACCATTAAGGAAACTATGTCAGTTAAACATCACCAAAAGCATATACATGTAGACATATTTATTGTTTAACAACATTAAGAAAATGTACATAAGGGGTAAGTGTACACAGATTTTTCTTACCACGTTCTTGTAAATAATTGCATTTGAATATCGAGCATTCGCATGTTTGTCATAAATCAACTTTTATGACATTTTATAATTATTGTTTCATTAAAATATTTACCCAAAACACTGACAGGGCACCAGCAAAGGAAATCCGTGAAGGCAACCGCCAGTAATGATTTAGCAACGTCGCTTTCCCGCGATCGTAATGACGAAGTGATGCCTTTCCCAGATGCCTTAATAGCTCGGTAAATAAGGATTTGGCCAACAGCAACACATAGAAATACCAGAGAATTAAATACGATATATATTGCAACAGAATATAGCCACCCAGAGGAGCGATCATCGGTTAATGGTAAAGCCACGCATACACTTGAACGCGAATAGAATCCGTCCATAGAAGGAACCATAAGGGGTGTAATGGCTATTAAAATTGAAAGCAACCAAGCCACAATACAAGACAAAATTCCTAACCGTTTGTCTAGCCTTATACCAGAGAAAGGGAATTTGATAGCAATGAATCTATCAAGTGTAATGAGGAAAATCATCATAACGGAGGTCTCACTGGATATTGTGGACATGACGCCACTTACACGGCATAAAATACTCTGTCTCCAAATATGGTCAAAATAAACATATTGACCGCTGTACACATTATCGATGCTTGCCAAAATAATCAAATATATGCCCATTAAAAAATCAGATACACCTAGATTAACAACGTAAATAGTAAACGACTTGTTCATTTCTTTTCTGTTAGATACAACTCTATAGAATAGAACAAATAGGTTCCCAAACAACGCACTTATTCCTATTACCCAAACAGCAACCCGTAGGAATCCTATGGCTATTACGTTCTCACAAGATGCTATGCTGTCCGTAGGGGCAAAACAGTTTTCATGCGATACTGATGATGGTTTTATGCAGCAAAATATAAACGAATCTGCATACAAGGTTACTAATTTATCAAGACCCTGGAACATTTCTTTCTCTATTAGCAAATGCTCATTTCCACGCAAGTCCAATGATTGTAATAGGTTCATTTGTCCAAAAGACCCATTATTGATACGACGCAACGAGTTAGACACTAATCGCAGAGAGGTTACGGCTGATAGTCCATTAAACATATTTCTCGACAAAGTTGTAATATTTGTTTCGCTAACATCAAGAGTTGGCAAAGTATTTAATCCGTAAAATGAATCTACGTTCAGTGTCTGTAAAAAGTAGTTTCCTGTTAGATCCAGAAATCTGAGCTCATTGAGGCTCTCAAATACCCTTGGTGGAATTTCTTTTAACAAGTTATAACTCAAATCAAGCATCCTGAGATTGACAAGGTCCTGAAAGACACTGTTTCCCATGTACTGCAGTTCCTCTATTAAACATTGACTCATCTTTAAATCAGTGATCATTGTAAATGTCCGTATGTCGTAGAATTGCCAATCAATGTCGTTGTCTGAGATGTTAAGCTGTCGAAGATGTCTACTAAGATAGTCCGATAAATGCAATTTTCGGTCGCTACCGAACGCCTCCGAATGAAATTGACAAGTGTAAGATAGTGGGCGGCACGTGCAGCCCTCAGGGCATCGCGTATCACAGAGAACCTCGTCATCTCCTTCCGGACACTGGCGGATCTCGTCACATATCTGGTCAACCTCTATACACCGTCTACTGTTATGACATCTGTAGTGACCAGGGCACGTGTAATTGTCTGAAAAACAAAATAAATGTGAATATCATGGTGACCGATTGCCGGTTAATATCGCTTTGTCGTGATTTACTGTAATAACGAGAAAGCCCTAAAAGTTGCAGTGCAGCAACTATGAACATTCGAAGGAAAGGCGGCATGACAACACGACAGTAAGACAACACATCACGAAAACGTGAAAGCTTGGAAATATGATCATGATATCAAGATCGTATGACAGCACACGGCAAAAAGGATGTACAATAAAACAGTGAAACATGATCGTTTGGCACTGATTTATCCATACACATATTGGTAATTACGTGTAAATTTTATTTCTTTGAACATTTTTTGATTTATTTTGTTCAAAGCCCGTCCCACTTTGTTAGTCCATTCTGGTGGTGACTTTTTAATGACGCTATTGTTTGTTTGTTAACAACCTATGTTCTGTTGATTCTATTCCTTCTTGCTTTTTGCATATAATTAAATGATGACTATAAATGGCAATACAAATATATCATGTACAACATTGCACAAAACTCAGTCTTATATGTGTTTTCTATATAACGATAATTGCGTTTGTTTGCGTTTTTATCGTAGGCGTCATATCTTTTGATTCATATGTCATTTTCCTAAGTTTAAGTTTGACTACCCATGATTGATTAATTTATATATATAAAGAGAGTATCTCAAATTCTCCTACGATTTATATGGGTTACGTCACTCCGGAGAGGTTGATTTTATAAATTTATCTAACATGTTAGATAACACCTAGCTATGTTTCTATTGGCTGAAACCTGGATAAAAATGACGTTACAATACCGTGACCTCTCACATGAATGATTTACGCCGTCTCTACGCACGCAACCAAAATAGTTCATTCTTTAAACGGGTATAATTACCTATTGTCTGAAGAATTTTAATTTTTGAGTTTATATTTTCAAACACAGCGATCAAAACGACTATTTAGTATTCCTTGTCCGTGCCTGGATCGAGATAACTATTGCTCTCGTATTCATACGCAGACGTCGATGGCCACGGATGATTCAAGATATCAACAAGCGTTATTTTACTGACATAAAATCGTAGGATTAAACGGCACAACAACTTGTTACAATTGAATATTGTGTTTTTATCTCACTCTCGTAAGTTAATTGTCAGATTTTAAAAGAACCTCGGCAAGCCTCAGTTCTTCGTAAAATCTGAAAATTAACTAACTACGTGTGAGATAAAACTTGATATCCAATTATAACTCGTTGGGGAACCTATATATATGAACGTCTGTCACGGGCGTTACGTGCTTTTGTTATTTTCGGCATTAGGAACGAGGGTAAAGCTGTCATACAATCCCCTACTAGAGTTCAGGGGCGGAACTCCCCTAAATCCAACAGGAATTTTGACTTACAGAAGCCCGTGCGGAAATAGTCTAGAGTGTTTTAAGACACACAAAAGACTGCTATATATTCTTTCAATTCTTTCAATGAAACCTTGCATTTTGAGTTTTCATCACATAAACTAGATTACAATATATATATATAAACAAATAAAGAAATCCTTCTTTGAAACTTTACGTCATATATAGCGCTTTCGACATTACCTTGCCTCTTCAGTGGCCTTTGTATTGAAAAGTTTACAACTGTTTCAAAACTGTGTTTGTTATGATGACATATGATAATTTTGTTATATTGAAGAAAAATATATACAATGTAGAAGATATGTATCTTAACTGTATCAGTGCACTAAAGTGCAAAGATGACACACATATATATACACGGTAATGGCTGATGGTAACAGTCCACTGGTTGTCTTGTTAAGGCGCTAAGGCACATCGGAGCATTTTTATTTTGGAATATAGTGCAATAGTCCGTGTTTGTGTAATAGACTAATGTGCATTCACCTGTTCGTTTTATCCTTTTTGATATTAGCGGTACATTAAATTACTTACCACACCCAAGTTCATCGTTTCCATATGGGCAATGCCTACGGCCGTCACACAAGAACCGAACATGTATACAGTAGGAGTTTGGGCATTTTATGTAGTGCACTGGACACACAAAGTTTTCTAGAGAAAATATAATAAATATCAATCAACAAACAAAACGAATCGACAAACAACCAACAGTTAAAAAAAGCAACATGAGTATGGAGAACGGGTTGTCTCACACAGAGTTTTGGCTCCTTCTTCTTATAAATATCATATTGATTGGAGGCATGATTCAGATTTCTTTTTTGTATTAGTAGTACGGTTGTCAATCACACGACAAGATCATGACCTTTGACCCTACCGATTTTCCGCATTTAACATGAAGTTTTAAGCATAGATAAACATTGAGAAATAAAGCAGTTAATATGAAAAAAGGCACGGTTCAAAAACTTGAAGGAATGAGCATATCCTGCTACGTGAGTCATCCTCGTTTGTCTATTCATGTCAATTCGATACATTGAATCATACACATGTACAACAGTACGAAAGAATAATTTTATTTAATAGATAAGGATCCAAAATGTTTTTGAACTTGAATATTTATTTAGAAATATTACGCCAGGATTATAATAAATGTAACGATATATAATGTTACAATAAAAATTGGTAAGACGTGGTATTGATATCAAATAGTTTATGAATATTACCTGTCAAACTAAATCCTTTAAATCCTTTTTTAAAAGCTGAAAGTCTTATCTTATGGCTAACAATCAGATAACATCAAAGGATGAATATTGACTTGATATGCATCTTTTCTATAATCCAGATGTAGAGATACGCAAAAAGTATATTTATCAACAAATGGTATCGACAAGGTATTTTATATGTTATGACCTTCTTACGGGTGTTTTTCATTTACACCTTAGAGGAGATAAAGCAAACAAAAATAAAACGGAATCATTTTAGGTGTTAAACAAATATTTAATAATGAAATGGATGTTACATTTTTCATGTGCTATTTTGTACCAAGACGTACTTTTCGAAGACATGAATCGAAATATACTTTTTATCAAAACAACGAGTTGCCTTACCGCAATTTTGCAGATGTCGTAAATCTCTACAGATGTTAACCGTCCCTGAAGCTGTTATGTCAAATAAACAACGTTCGTAGCCGAAATAAGAATGTTTCCCGTTATCACATTCGAACAAACCTTCCAAATACTTTGCATCTATAAATCGTCTAGCTGAAAAATGTGTTTTTTTCAATTATTGAACAGACTGTTAAAACATTTAACATGAAGCTCTTGGGCTTTTTGTTTGTAAACATCTCATTTTGTCGTTTTGATTTTGCTAAACATGGTTGTAAACCAATGACAACAATGAAAACTGATAAGTGATATCATGCGAATATAAATAATTGGATCACCACAGCAATGCAACAGCATTACTATAGGTAACTCTACTTTTAAACTCACTTTTGTAATATGTTATACAGATCAGCTTCTCCTATTTACTGTATATTTATTTAACAACTAATTTACATGTAGTTCGAGGTCATCGTCTTTAAGGGAATATATAATATTGTATATGTAAATTCGTAATTACTTAGACAACAGTTATTGTGTTCTTAATTATTGTATTTTATTTCTACAGTTGTACCGCAGACAACTATTATTAAACGCTTTTCGGAGTTGTTTGATTGGATGTATACATACTAAAGATAAGTTATGTAACATTACGTCCTCCCATACCGTAGTTCAGTTGCATATATTGGATATATACACCATTATAATTGCATTGCATATGGCGATATTATGTACTGTTAAACGATTATGGATCATGCTCTCACAACTAGTTCTTACCTTCCTCGCATCTTAAACTACTTATTTGCAGCCTTCCCGTGCCGCCCAGTAACGTAACCGATTTAATAGGAAGACCTTTATCTTCTGTGATTGTTATCCAACCATTGTTATTTTCACAGTTAATTCCAATGTTGGATATTTCGGAAACATCTTTCGTGTCCACATAATCACATCTAGTAAATGTATGCACAATATCAATTGAGTGCATTTCTATGGAGCACGACTGTAACAATAATTATTCACACACACACACACACACACACACACACACACACACACATGAATAATTATATACTTTAGAGCACACATTAGAACATATGATTCACACATAATGAGTATGTGATGTACATAAGAAATAGAATCGAAAAACAACCATACAAGAAACAAAGCAAACTTGAAGACAAAAACAAACTCAAAACAAAATTGCACGAAAAATGACAACGGACTTTACCTCGTTCACTATAAATCTAATAATTCTATCTCGTGACATCACTATATCAATGTGATGCATTTTTATAATAAAAAGTATACACCATGTAATGTAATGTTTTGTCAAACGTTTTTCCCTTCCGGTGCTTGACACCTTATCGCATTTGGGAGGCTTGAGTGTCTCGATGACTGCCTTGAGAGCTATGCTGGCAGAACTTAAATTTCATGAAGGGTCACCCAAGTCGGACATGTTGAAAGGCAGAGGCAAGACAAAAATCAGCACGTCCTTTGAAGGAGACGCTTAACTGGCGGTTCCGTGTAGAGGAATCATTAGTCCCCTGGCACGATAAAGATCCCCATGTTAAATTCAATAGAAAAGAAGGCGGAAATGCCGTTGCATGGGTTCATCCTTCTTTCTAAAATATACATATTGCTCTTCTTTACCGTTCCTGTCGCCGTTTTCTTCCTTTCCTATTGTTAGGTTTTGCTCCTTTGGTCTTTTGTCACGGTATCGGTGAAATACTCTGGAAGTGCCTATTGGCCCCAATTAAACAAACAATCAAACACATGCTCTTCCAAAGACGGTAGTTTGGCTCTAAAATGTGTGTGGTTAATTGTAATGTGTCTCTGCGTAGCGAAGTCAATAGATAACATTCATTATAAGAGATCACAACTATCATTCCCAGCCTAAGAATTTTGTTGTTTTGCTTTTTGGTTTTTGCATTTCTCGTACCCCATTTGATATATTATTCTGTTAAATTGTAGATTTGTATTCGGTTTAACTTGTAATAATAATAATATATAGAATGTTACAATAACATTAATGCAATTAAAAAATATTGTTAAAGATGTTTACCCCTTTGTTACACTTGAATGATTAGTACACATGCACTGTGTATTGCATACATGTGCGTATTTCATATTTAATCCATCTGAATCATTGGACCAACCAACATGGGTAATGGCGCCACTGTAGATACATGTAAGTTTGATCAGTTGTACACATCCTCTTGAAATTGCTCTTAGATCGTCAAACATATCGACGTCCTCGTAATATACTTCATAAGGTATGGCAGACGATACATATATAATGGATTGTAAAGCACTCTTCCTCGTGAATGATAGCCACGTGGCGACTGTTAATTGACCCTCGGTTTGGCAATATGATTCATGACCTATGAAATAAAACAGAAGATAAGATAAATCAACAGGTCAAGGACATTTACCAACAAACGACAGCTTAATGAAACACCACAAGAATAACAGGGTGCATTTTAGTGATGCTTTTTTATGTATGTGGTTACTAAGAGTGCTCAGCATTCCCTCCAGTCTATTTAGATAATTTACTTTTTAGCCGTTTGGCCCTACACAAATTAATCACGGCATTCAATCGGACGCAATGATTGTTGATGTGTTTTTTTAACACCATCTTTTATATTTTGCTGGGATAGGATGTTAGTATACCAACCCATTCTGTCCTATTTGCAAACATTTTCGTTCAATTACGTTAACCATACCTATGCTCTATGTTTTAAAGATTTCTCCGATATTATGCAATTATAAATTACGAAGATCATGATTAAATTAACAACTGTTTTTGGTTTTAATTTCCCATATTCCGCGGGTTAATTGAGAAGGTTTGTATTCCTTTAAGATGTTTCATCACACTGTTCGATTATTCAAGAGAACATACAAAGTCGTTTCATGGTACACACATGTACTTGCTGCTTGCTCCACTTAATTATGATGTGGTGCGTTATCTTCATTCTGATACTGAGGAATGTGATTATAGAGACAATATATCGCCTGTATAGAAAAAGTAATAATTTTTCTGTTATAACTATAAATAATAGTCCTTTTCGACTTACAATCGGGTGGATTATGTAGCATTTTGTCTGATGAGATTTGTACTGTTCGTGCATCTTTTTATTGTACATAAGTGTCTAGTTTAGACTTGATTCTACTACAGAACCGAAAACTCCTTGCAGCTAGGTCTAACCCACCAAGATGTACTCTAATTTTTTAATTCTAGAATTAAACCGGGAATAGCAGACAGGTCTTGTTTAGACGGATATTGATAAACAGCTAGAGTCTTATTTAAGATCGGGAATCATCGGGAATGAGATAAGGAATTTCATGCAGTGTGTATTGTTACCATAGGTTTTTGTCTACTGTTTAAGGTGACCCGACATTAGTAAAAAACAGCATGAAATGTCTGCATGGATGCAGCCCGGTCCGAATCTCTTACACAAATGATTGCAACATTGTTCCTCATCTGTATAACGACCTTCAGTATTCCAATTATTGAAATGAACTACGTGGGTTAGAAAACAGAATAAAGTGTCTCTCCATTAAAACAAGATTTATTTGCAATTTATTACCTTTTGATCTTGGTCTTCCAAAGTTAATACTAAAGTGGGGATAATTCCACACGATGATACCGGATACACACGAATACGCCACAAACCAGTGTTCGTCTAATAAAACAAAACACATTTTGGGGTTAGATATTACAATAAATTCTCAACAAACATATATTCGATAGAGATTACCACCTTTTAAAAGAATTGTAAAAGGTTTATGCGTAAATAGATTATATTAAGGTTTAAATGCATATTTTGGTATAATTTGATTAAAGAAATGGATTTAGGTAATAATTGCATTAGATTACATGTAGCTATAATTGGGTTTTTTCTTCAATATCACGAACCTAGGAAACATTCAGTTAATAGGTACACGGCGAATCAAGCGTTTTATCAAAGTCCAGTATACATGTACAAATTGATCCGGAAATTGCGCGGCTGCTGGTGTTTTTGCTCGGTCTACTGTCTTTCGAATTCAAAAAACATTTTTCAATAATGTTATTTGTAATTGAATACAAATTCATTATCCCTTTATAATTCTATTTAGTCACATACATTGATTGCATTGACGGTCATTAAAAAAACGTTATTTCAATTCAAAAAAGTTATATTTAAAATAAATATTGAAATAGAATTAAGAAATATGACAAACCTTTGCAATTAGCTTCATCTGTGTTCATTAGTTCACAATCCGCTATACCGTCGCAACGGCGAGAAGGTTGAGTGCATCGTTCCCAACAGTAAAATAGATTAAGAGCTGAACATTCATCTGTAATGAACACTATCCAGCTTGAACAAAATTTATATATCTGTCATTTAAGAATGAATTCTACAACGAATATTCAGCGTTTCTGATTTAAATCGTTATTCTTGATACAATAATAAATGATAAGATACATAAACCTTCAATAAATACTGGTTGTTTACTATACAAAATACATGTAGATGGAATGAAAAATAATTGCGCTAATTAAATACGCAAAAATGAAATAAAACATTTTCAAACATAATTGCGTTTCTTGTGTTTGAGAAAGTTTAGATTAATTTTGGGCAATTGTATATTCTAAATAATTTTATGATAAATATTGGTTTTTCCCACTTGTCTTCTTGTCCGAGGATATTTATGGTTGGTGTATTTGTAGTCTATTTGATTTAATATACTTGAAGTATATTTAATATAATTGTACTTTCAGGACAATGAATAACTAGAGTAGTGAACATTACTGTTAATTCATCTTCTCTCATTCTTTTTATGAGAATGGTACATGTCCCTTGATACAATAGCTAGTTGGTTCGGTAACAGTGTGTCTCACACATAGTGTTGACTCTTTCCTCAATTTGAATTTTTTTTTATAGTGAATGCGACTTTAACCATCCGTCCAGTATAACTTGCTCTAGTTTATATATGTTTCCATTTGTATGATCGTTCTTGTATTGTGCTATTGATGAGCCCTAATTACTCATAATGTTTATATTCATAAATTTGTAAATAATTGATTTAAGGACCCTAGCTCAATTGGTATAGTAGGAAGTTTATAATCTCGTTAATTGGTTTATCCATATCATTCAATTGATTGAATGAACACCTAAGTCGTACCTGGTCAAGAGTATTGTCATGATGTTATTTTATGTGTTTTAATTGTACATGTAATTTGCTGAGTTGGAGTTTGTTGGTTGTCAGTCTCCAAAATTAAGTCTCTTCTTTCTCAGTAATTTGATTTTGACACACCTACTGATCTATCTTCACAAGTCGCGACCATTTCATCAGAACCATCTGAGCATTCTATTTCTCCGTCACAGAGATCCCAATTCCGGATACAATCCCCATTATTGCACGTCCAAGATGTGTCAGAACATGTCTGGTGGACTTTATTTAAAAACAAAACAAACAAAAAACAAAGATGAGTGGAATCTTCACATTTAAAAAAGATATTGACAAACAAACAACATTTTTACCAAGCACCAGAATAAAAAGGAAATAAAAAGACGTAACAAAAATCCCCAAGACTAGTTATCAATGAGGACCTATTTAGGACGGTCACCCAGCACCAAACTTGGTGGTGTGGTTACACCGGTTAATGAGACCTCTATATAACCACTTCCAACATGAGACAAGCAGTCTTTAGAATAAACATACTTTTAACAATTTAATGAAAACACTTCATAATGCTGTCTCAACAACCACCCGTCCACATCAGTTGTCAATAAAAATCCAAACGACAATAACTTATTTACAAAACAAGTAATTAAAAATGCATCACAAAACAGAAAACAGTTGAATCGTACATTTCACAAATATTTAAATATATTATTACATTGTTGAACAATCAGTGTGCTGTAAATGTACAGAAACAGCAAGTTAGCCAACGTTTAAAAACTGTCAAATATATTGACATTGAATCAAAAATATATAAAGAACATTAAGCAAAACATGCAAACAAAATTAAAATATAAAAATTAAACAAGTAATATTAAGGAAACCGCTTTTAGTTCGTTTAACGCTAAGGGCCTACATGTACATTTAACTGCAGTATATATTTAAAAAAAATCAAATAAATTCAGTCATTTGGTAGTAGTAGATAAAAAACATATACCAACACTTACAACAATGTTTCTCATCTGATCCATCAGGACAGTCTTTGCGAAAATTACAGAAAAGTCCTACCGGAATGCAAGTGCCATCATGACACTGAATGCTGCCATCTATGCAGGTAGGACGCCCTTTAAAAATAAAAACAAGATATGTACAGCTTCCATTGATGATTAGATACTCTAAATGACACAACAAGAAGATAGGATCAGCAGAACAAATGATTTTGACAAACAAACAATAGCTTCATCAAAAAGTCACCACGATTTGAACTAGCAAAGTGTGACGAACATTTCTAAATGATGTAAAGTACCAATGCTAATGAGTATTCATATTTTCAAAAATAGAATGCCATTAACTAAAATATAAACCAAATATTTGACTTGCATTTAAAAATTTATTTAATACCGACCGGCAAATGATGCATTGATGCAATGTTGCAAAGTTGTATCTATTAGACACGCCCGTGCAGTCGTGTAACTTTGAAGGCTTATAGACAATCTTTATAACTACTTAAATGACTTCACTAGAATATACTCTGTCTTCACTGTTTTTGAGATATGGTCAAAATTTCCTGGTACTACTATTTCGACAATTGAATATTTGTGCTGAATTTCGAACATCATTGAAATAGTGTACGGTAGGCGATTTTCAATATGGATGTTAACGTCATATTCCTTAATTGTGTAATCGAGATTATAAATACTTGTCCTTACAATACCAGATACTGTGTACTGGTGGTCCCACAATAACAATAGATTGGTAAATTCATCGCTAATATTGACGCCTAGACAAATACGTAATTTGTGACGTATTCATCTAGATATCTCCTAAAAACAGGATGAGTGTAATCAACAGAACGAGAGACATTGGCAAACAAACAAAAGCCGCAGAACAAATGAAATCAAAATTATTTCGATTTAATAAATTAATTAAATAAATTAAATTTATCGTATTATTTACAGATCAAAAAAAAAATCAGGCACACAATTTTGAATTCCAGTAAGTGATAAATTACATTTTCTACTTTTGGAATAAATAATTCTTGATATAAAAATCTGATACGGAGCTCATAACTGAATGCTGAATTGCATATAGTCCGTTGATGACGGTTGATTTGAAGCTTGGCTTCGGGTCGAGGGCGGGGTCCTCTCACCTATTTGGTTGGTTGGA
>JAUMGZ010005218.1:0-10383 GCA_032359645.1 Pododesmus macrochisma | reverse complement strand
GAGAGGCGCACAGTAAGGTTATTTGACTACACAATGTAAACCTGACCTACCCCAAAGTAGGTTCTGTTCATTGTAAGACCTATATCTGCCGTAGATAAGACTTATATATATCATAGGTAAGACTTACATCTATCATAGGTAAGGCTTATATCTATCATAGGTAAGACCTATATCTATCATAGGTAAGACCTATAGCTATCATAGGTAAGACCTATATCTATCATAGGTAAGACTTATATCTATCGTAGGTAAGACTTATATCTATCATAGGTAAGACCTATATCTATCATAGGTAAGAATTATATCTATCAAAGGTAAGAATTATATCTATCATAGGTAAGACCTATATCTATTATAGGTAAGGCTTACATCTATCATAGTTAAGACTTATATCTATCATAGGTAAGGCCTATATCTATCATAGGTAAGACTTATATTTACATGTAAAGGCCTATATCTATCATAGGTAAGAATTATATCTATCATAGGTAAGACCTATATCTATCATAGGTAAAAATTATATATATCAAAGGTAAGAATTATATCTATCATAGGTAAGACCTATATCTATCATAGGTAAAAATTATATATATCAAAGGTAAGACTTATATCTTTCATAGGTAAGACCTATATCTATCATAGGTAAGACTTATATCTATCGTAGGTAAGACCTATATCTATCATAGGTAAGACCTATATCTATCGTAGGTAAGACCTATATCTATCATAGGTAAGACTTATATCTATCGTAAGTAAGACTTATATCTATCGTTGGTAAGACGTATATCTATCATAGGTAAGGCCTATATCTATCATAGGTAAGCATTATATATATCATAGGTAAGACCTATATCTATCAAAGGTAAGACCTATATCTATCATAGGTAAGACCTATATCTATCATAGGTAAGAATTATATATATCAAAGGTAAGAATTATATCTATCATAGGTAAGCATTATATATATCATAGGTAAGACCTATATCTATTATAGGTAAGACTTACATCTATCATAGGTAATGCCTATATCTACCATAGGTAAGACCTATATCTATCATAGGTAAGACCTATATCTATCATAGGTAAGACCTATATCTATCATAGGTAAGACTCACATCTATCATAGGTAAGACCTATATCTATCATAGGTAAGACTTATTTCTATCATAGGTAAGACCTATATCTATCATAGGTAAGGCCTATATCTATCATAGGTAAGAATTATATAAATATCATAGGTAATGCCTATATCTATCATAAGTAAGGCCTATATCTATCATAGGTAAGAATTATATATATCATAGGTAAGACTTACATCTATCATAGGTAAGACTTATATCTGTCATAGGTAAGGCTTATATCTATCATAGGTAAGACCTATATCTACCATAGATAAGACTTATATCTATCATAGGTAAGACCTATATCTATCATAGGTAAGACTTATATCTATCATAGGTAAGACCTATATCTATTAGAGGTAAGACTTATATCTATCATAGGTAAGACCTATATATATCATAGGTAAGACCTATATCTATCATAGGTAAGACTTATATCTATCATAGGTAAGACCTATATCTATCATAGGTAAGAACTATATATATCATAGGTAAGACCTATATTTATCATAGGTAAGACTTATATCTATCATAGGTAAAGCATATATCTATCATATGTAAGACTTATATCTGTCATAGGTAAGACCAATATCTATCAAAGGTAAGGCCTATATCTATCATAGATAAGTCAACTTTAAAGCTTTAACAAAATAACGAAAATAACAGTACATGCAAGTTATCGAATAGTTCAACTCACACACACTCGCATGTACGCGCGCGCGCGTGCGTGCGCACACAGGCACATAACAGCATTCTGATAAAAGCTTGATATTTAATCTGTGGAACACATGTATTGGTACAAAAAGAATCAATATTATTTTAATGCAGTATGTTCACCGTGAGATGAGTACAGAGACCGGACAAGTGATACGGTCAATCCACACCTACAAGTACACATATCCGTCTCATCCAACAGTTATATACATAAAAACGAAAAAGATACATGAACAGTCACACCCAAATTTGTAACTAATAAACGGGTTTACTACATATGCAGTACATTTACCATTACCTCAAGTCATGCGATCAGCCTTCACAGTTTGTTAATTATAATGCATTCAAATAAATAGATTAAAAGAGGATGTCGGACAAAAGCAAGATGCAAGATACAAGAACAACAGCATATAAAACTTTGGGCCTAAAGAAATAAAATAAGGATCCTCCTTAGAGATTTTTGAAAATCAAATCAAAAACTTCTATTCCCCTAGGAAAGTCTTCTGGTGGAAAGTAGAGGGCATGTTAACTTAATAAAAAGTGTGTTTCCGATGTGTGGCATTTAAAATACTTCCTAAATCAACGCATTTGCTCTGAAAATGATGACCGAAGGAGAAAATATCAGAATAGTAGAGATTTATTAGAGATTTTTTTCTGTACCCTCCGACATTTTTGCCCGTAATGGACGTTATCGACTAAAAAAAGCCTAATATAATGATATAACTCATAATTACAGACTTGACCGTAGTTGTGGCGTCCATGGTTGTGTTCCTTATTGGGTCAGAAGGGCAGGTGTTTGCTACCTCAGCTATCAGGTAAATATATATAGGACAGGTGTTTAAAACCTCAGCTATCAGGTAAATATAGTCCAGGTTTCTTCTCAAAAACCTCTGAAGAAATAAGGATAAACTTGCTAAGGATGTTCCCAGATGGTCCCATTTCAGATTTGAGTGCGACATTAACGGTCTCGAGCCAATATGCCCGCCTTGGCTTCTGATGGGCTGAGCTTTTTTCGACTTCTTCTGAAGAACCAACGGTCAGATATTTACAAAGTTGATATAGATGTCCCTTGCACGGTCCTCTTTTAGATTTGTGTCCGACTTAGCCGATCTCAATCCAATATGGATGTCATGGCTTCTGATTGGCTGAGACCTTCTCGAACTCTTGTCAAGAACCATTGGTCTTATTTTCACAAAATTTGATTAAGATATTCCTTGCATGGTTCTCTTTAAGATTTGTGTCCGACGTGTCCATCCAATATGGCCACAACTGCTACTGATTTGCAGAGTCCTTTTTCAGCTCTTTACCAATGACCTTGGTCAGATTTTCACGAAATTTGATGTAGTTGATCCTTGCATTGTTCCCATTCAGATATGTTCCCATTGTTTATGAAGTCTATCCAATATGGCGACAATGTCTTCTAATTGGATGAAACCTTTTTTCGACTTCTTGTCAAGAACCGCCAGTCAGATTTTCAACAAATTTGAAATAGATGTTCCGCGCATGGTCCCCTTTCAAAACATTTTCCGATTTTGCAGAAATTCCATCCAATATGGCGCCGTGGCTTCTGATTGGCTGATAACTTTTTGACTCTTGTCAAGAACCATCAGTCAGATTTTCACAAAATTTGAAGTAGATGTTCCTTGCATGGTCCCCTTTTAAACGTGTGTCCGCCTTTGCTGACCATAATCCAATATGGATTCCACGGCTTCTGATTAGTTGAGAACTTGTTGACTTATTGTCAAGAACCATTGGTCAGATTTTTACAAACCTTGATGTAGATGTTCCTTGCATGGTCCCATTTCAGAATTACGTTCAACGTTGGCTTTACTCCTTCCAATATGGCCGCTATGGCTTCTAATTAAGTGAGACCTTTGTTACTCCTTGCCAATGACCTTCGGTCAGTTTTTCACGAAAAAGTTGTTCCTTGCATTGCTCTCTTTCAGATTTGTGTTCATTGCATGGGGATGAAGTCTATCCAATATGGCCGAAATGACATTTAAATGGCTGAAAATTTTTCCACTTCTTGTCAAGAACTATTGGTCAGATTTTCACGAATCTTGATGTAGATGTTCCTTGCATTGCCGCTTTCAGATTGCTGGCCGATACTGCCAAACTCCGTCCAGTATGGCTGCTATGGCTTCTTAATGAGGGAAACATTTTCCACTTCTTGTTAAGAACCGTTTCTTTTGTTCATTTAAGTTTATGTTTGTGTAATTCTCAGGTAGGCAAATTATATATAATTTTCGATTATGCACGCTGAAGATCAACTCTTGTAACATTGCAAACTACAACTTGTAAATTGAAATATAGATTCTTTTCTTTCTTATAGATGAATTATTTTGCTTAATGGTTTCGGATGATGGTATCGTCCTTTCTTTTTTGAAGTTTTTTTTTGACTGAAGATGTACATATCTACGGAAGCCTAGAAGGAACATGGATTATTTTTAATTGCTTTCTCGTTATAAAGAGATAATTATCTCGAAATGTGAGACACCCGTCTGGCATCTCGTTAGAACGAGTAGGTTTTCTCGTAATAACGAGATAATTATCTCGACATCATAAGTAAGTTTTCTCGTTATTAGAAACAATTATCTCATTATATCAAGAAAACTAACGCGTTATAACGATATAATTACTAGTATGTCGGTATTTCGGACAACTATCTCATTATACCGAAATTACTAACATGTTGACGATATAAATCATGCTTGTGTTTACTTGTAGGGGTGTAAGGTTTTTACAGATTTTACGAATGTTACACGTGGACCGGCAAGGAGGCACATGGCGACTCCTAGGTTCGGTAATATATCTACATCGACAGGTAATTAATAAACCATTGATAATGGTCTAACAAATTAAGACGTACAACGCCAAATAAAGATATGACATGCACACTTTTACTTACTAGAACAAGTCAGAAAAACAGATAATCTTGAATATTCAAGTTTTGCAATATTTCGTTAATATCAAAGCACTGGTACATTCTGTGCGACAATATTTAGTCAGTAACAAGACACTGGGGTATTGTTGTGTGTCATTAAAATGTTTCGTATGTTTAAAAAAAACAGAATCAACTTGCACATGAGGTAACAAAACCACATTATTCTGTTACAGGAACTTATAACAACGTTATACATAGGATTTCTAGGTCTCATATTCTCATCGTATTTTGTATATCTTGCCGAAAGAGACGAAGAGAGGAAAGATTTTGCTAGCTACGCCGATGCCCTTTGGTGGGGAGTTGTGAGTATTACATTGACAACATGTGAAATGTTTAAAACACAAAACTATGTCTTCAATGTAAGTCAAAATAAAGTATCGTGTACTCGAAAAAAAAACCCAATTAACTTACGTAAAAATAATAGATTCGACGTTTGATTAACAGTTTATTATAATCATTACACGAAGATAACACAAAATACACACAGATAATAAAAATTACAAACACCGAATCAGATATATACCCAGAGTATCATAAATACTCACAGAAAATAAAAATCACACTTAGAGAATCAAAATTACACAAAAAGTAAACTAATTACACACTATGAATAAAAAACTCACACGCAGAAAATCATTAGTACACAACTTAACTACCAAGAAAAACACAAAGACATTAAAAATTACACACAGAAAATCATTAGAATACAACTTAACTAGCAATAATACACAAAGACATTCAAAAATTACACAACTTAACTAGCAAGAATACACAAAAACATTCAAAAATTACACAACTTAACTAGCAAGAATACACAAGGACATTCAAAAATTACACAGCTTAACTAGCAAGAATACACAAAGACATTTAAAAATTACACAACTTAACTAGCAAGAATACACAAAGACATTCAAAAATCACACAACTTAACTAGCAAGAATACACAAAGACATTCAAAATTAACACAACTTAACTAGCAAGAATACACGAAGACATTGAAAAATTACACAACTTAACTAGCAAGAATACACAAAGACATTTAAAAATTACACAACTTAACTAGCAAGAATACATAAACACATTCAAAAATTACACAACTTAACTAGCAAGAATACATAAACACATTCAAAAATTACACAACTTAACTAGCAAGAATACACAAAGACATTAAAAAATTACACACAAAAAATCATTAGTACACAACTTAACTAACAAGAATACACAAAGACATTAAAAAATTACACAAAGATAATGCAAACATTCAACTAGAAAATCAAAACTTTACACATGAATTCAAAAGAAAAATCTGAGTGTAAGTTTGAAAACAAACGTTGCCATGTTGTATTTTGTCTACGTCTGTTTATCCTGAGTATTACTTTACACGACATTTTTGTCCAGATCACAGTGATGACAATCGGGTATGGGGATAAAGTGCCACAAACATGGATGGGTAAAATAGTTGCCTCGTGCTTTGCAGTGTTCGCCATATCGTTCTTCGCTCTTCCTGCTGTGAGTATTGGGAGTTAAACAAATCACATCATCACTTATTCAAGAAGATTTAATCTAAATTCTTATATATGGCCGACCGTCTGTCGGCGGTGGCTGTGGTTAACGTCTCAATCGTCTACTGAGTTCCCCACATAAACTTCTGAAAACACTGTGTTAGTTAGATAGTAAATATTCTCTATTGGAGAACACAAAAATGATTTCAATAAGTATAAATTATGAACCTATACAAATATGAATATTATTGATGAAATCGTAGAACCATACGTTGTAGGGTATAATTATAAATACATATACATATGTTTTGGGGTTGGTTTTTTTTGTCAAACGGTCAGCATATAGAGTTGTCAGCATATAGAGCTGTCAGCATATAGAGTTGTCAGCATATAGAGGTTTTTTTTTTATAGAATTCAGAATGAGCTATATACCACATTGTTTGTGTAATAGTAATATATGTAATACTATATGAATGTATGTATTCCTTGTCGTAGGGTATCCTTGGTTCAGGATTCGCCTTAAAAGTCCAGCAGAAACAGAGACAAAAACACTTTAACAGACAGATTCCTGCAGCAGCTACTCTTATACAGGTAAGAATATAAGTTTACACGTAAGAGTATCATTATACAGGTAAGAATTTCATTGTATAGGTAAGAATGTCATTATACAGGTAAGAATATCATTATGTAGGTAAGAATATCATTATATATTGGATAGAATATCATTATACAGGTAAGAATATCATTATATAGGTTAGAATATCATTATACAGGCAAGAATATCACTATATAGGTAAGAATATCATTATACAGGTAAGAATATCATTATATAGGTAAGAATATCATTATACAGGTAAGAATTCCAAATTCCTGTAGCGGTAATTTATACAGGTGTGTTTATAGTTTTAGCAGATAGAGATTTGTATAATCAAAAAAAAACAGTATGCATAGAATTAACAGAACGAGAGACATTGACAAACAAACAATTACTGCGTCAAACAATGAAGCACCGGAATGTGATTAATTAAATCGACATCACAACAATCATCAAGACTAGTAATCTATGCGGACCGACTTAGGACGGTCACCCAGCACGAAACCAGGCGGTGTGACTAAACCGGTTAATGAGGCCTCAACCTTCCCACTTCCCGCATGAGACTAGAAGTCTACGTACAGACATACATTTAAAAATATAACAAATACACTTCATGGCGCTGTAAATCATCTAAACAACTAACCGCCCACACCAATTGTCAATAAAAATAAAAACGAGTAAATTGTGTTTAACATATTTGGAAACATGAAAATTGGACATAACCTAGTTGCATAAAGCTGAAAACACTGGCTAATACGTGGTAGATTCATAGATTCCACATAAAGTTAAGTATATGAAAAATGACATTGATGAACAATCAGTGTGCTCACAGAGTTACAACAGCAACACCTAAGCCAACTTAAACTGCCAGAAAAAAAAGAATAAAGGGGGGAGGTATTAGGGACCTTAGGGGAGCAAAACTCATCCAGTTATATGTCAGGGGGAAACAACTAAATTGGCTCAAGTAATTGTTATAACAGCAGAGTGAGCTCAGAAATAAAGAACAACGCGAAGTCCAACTATCAACCAGAAGGACATATATCAGGACCCAGCCTTCTCGAAATAGGGAGCTTTCAACTTGAGCCCTTCATTGAGTCCCAGTAGTATTGTTAGAAGTTGTACATTGTCAAAGTCTATGCCAGTAAGAGGCGGTTAATGTCCTTTTTTGTTGAGAATATTGTATGTTCTGAGATGTTGATGAGATGTTGATGAGCAGATATATGCAGAATTCAAAGTGATAAGGGTTTGTTAGGCCACATTGACAAAATCAAAGTGGACTGTCGCTATACCAATTCGCCCGCCATCGTCCGTCTGTCGTTAACTTTACACATTGTCGACTTTCAAAAACCTTTTCGAATTTGTGTTCGATATTGCCTATTTCTTTCCAGCATAGCCGCCAGGGCTTTTGATTGGCTGAAACCTTTTTGACTTCTTAATATGAAGAACCGTGGGGAAGATTTTCACGATTTATGACCGACGTTGTCGAACTTTTTCCAATATGGCACTCATTAATTCTGATTGCTTCAGACTTTTTCGACTCCTTGTCAAATACCAAATGGTCAGATTTTCTCGAACTTTATGTGGATGGTTTTTTGTGAGGTCCCCTTTCAGAATTGTTTCTGATTTTGTCAGATTCTATACATGTATATGCATATGGAAGTGTTTTTCCTGCTGTCGTTATTTAACACTATCCTAAATGACCATCAGACATCTTATTGGTTAAACTCTTTTTGACTTTTTCTTCTTTTTATGATCGCATTGTTCCCTTTAATAATGGTGTCAAGATTTGCAAAGCTAAACACAATATTGCAGCCATGGCCTCTGCTTGACTAAGACCTTTTCAAGTTCTTCTCAGGAATAGCTGATCTGTTTATGAAATTCTTGGTTAATTGAAACAAGACATTTTAAGTTAAACGTATTTATGCATAGATAAATCTATAAAAAGGATGTACAACAAATACTAGGTACTCAAAAGACTTGAAGTTTGACCTAGTATTTGCAGTGCATTGTCTTTATTTACACTGTATAGTCTTCGTAAAATCTAGTTACAAGATATTCTTTGACTAAGTGTGTATTCAGGTGGACGTTAAGCAGCTCCGTGAAACTGTTGTTTCAAAGGAAATGGTGTTTTACTTATGTTGTATCATAATTTTGTTGTTACAGAAGTTTTATATTATTTATAGTTTAGCGTTTTTTCTGTGTGTTGTATTATTTGTTGTATTGTTGTATTATTTGTTGTATTATTTGTTGTATTGTTGTATTATTTGTTGTATTATTTGTTGTATTGTTGTATTATTTGTTGTATTGTTGTATTATTTGTTGTATTATTTGTTGTATTATTTGTAGTGTGTGTGGAGATGTTATGCGGCTGATCCCTCGTTTAAGTCGGAAGCCACGTGGAAAATTCACATCCACGACTCATCTAACGAAGAAAATATGCTTGCTAGAATGGCGCGTCGTGCAAGTCTCCTAACACTACGAAAACGACGTTCATCGAGGTTAGACTCTTTATCCATAGGCAACCACGTCCACCATAGAGAAAGTCTAACAAGTGTGTTCACAGACGAAAAATCAGGTATAAATCAATTTCATAGACAGTCTACTAAATACGATCGCTGACAGAAAATCAGTTAAATCGGTTAATGGCGGCTGCTTTGGAGCTAGACCTGGAGTTCGGGACGAGGGTGTCTCACATAGAGTAATGACTATATTCTCTTATTGATATTATATTTATTGGTGACATGTTTCAGTTTGCAATTTTTTATTACAGAGAGAGCCTTGCAAATGTGTCATTGGTGAAATATCAGGAAATCCAATAATAATAAAACAAAGAAGCGATGTTACCCTCACAAAAAAAAACATGAAAACTTTGCAAGCTTACACTTGCCGTCATTGTTGACAGTTGCAGAGTTAATATTTTTCTTTTGTGTAGATAATAACAGTCTTGTTTCTATGTCAATGGGTTGTGAAATGAGTGTCATAATTTATCATTCGTGGTATTGGTAGAGGTGAGCATCATACATTTGGTAGACCAAGATGGTGACTTTTTGAAGAAGCTATTGTTTGTTTGTCAATAACTTTTATTAGGTTGATCCTATTTCTTCTTGTTTCATATCATAGGCCCTCCTGTACCATAAATATTGACACAGCAATCTTTCAAATTTGGAATTTTCTGCGACACTTTTTTATTGTTACCGATTTTGTGAGCAATCTTTTAAGAGTTTTAGATGAGGAATTCTTGAGTTTTGGATGAGGACTTGAGTTTTTCTGTTTCTGTACTCTGTACAGGTACTCCCAGAGGCCACCGTCGAGAGAGTATGCACACGAGTCTGGTTAACGACAGAAGTATGAGTACAGATCATTATGATGAAGCAGACTACGATATGGATGAACCGGAAAAAGTCATCCAGTAAGTACTGATCACGTGATTTAAGAATGTGCTTATTCACGTGAAGTGTATTGTACTATTCCTTGTGGTTAGTTATGTCGTATTGTTTATTGTTTATT